>BSQZ01000013.1:6789781-6947281 GCA_033239005.1 Lamellibrachia satsuma | reverse complement strand
TCGGAGACGAAAATCACCGTCAGTGGTGAAGATGCAATGTCTACGTCATTCAGTTCACCAGTCGGCATCCCACACGGAGACTCATTATCGTCGCTACTCTTTATCGTGTAATCTTGTTTCTTATAACAAGGCGTTTAGGATTATGCACATACTATCTAAGGCCGTGTTCACATACAACGTTATTCCGCATTAGGATGCGGATCCCAATTCGGGTAGCGCAATGTGAACACCCTTAATCCGCATTAAGCTACCCGAATTCTACTGCGAGAAAACAGGTGAATTAGGATGCGGATTAGCCAATGTGAACGCTCCGTTTGCCTTGATTCGGCGTTAGTGGCGCTGCTGCATGACAGAGGGCCGTAATCTCTGTATGAGTGCATATGACCAGCACACCACGTCCTCTGCAGGGGCGGATCTAGGCTTGTTTGCAGGGGGTCTCAGTCAGTCGTAGTCATATGTCATTCTACTTACGAACCGGGGGGGGGGGGGGGGGCGACACACGTGTCGTTTTACTTACGTAATGGTTAATATTAGCTGGCTGCTAATACTTCGGTCTTTACGTTGACACTAGTTCCGATGTAGGCCTATATAGGGGAGACCGGCACTAGTCCGTCCCCATGGACATTCTAATAGATCTGGGGACTGTATTTGTAGAGCTAGAGGATCAGTTTCGGCCTTATATGGAACGAAAATATCTTGTCCACTGTTGTGCCAACAAAAAATGCCAAAAATGTTAGAAGCCAATATCCAAATCTGACTTTTAGTAGAGTTATCCAAGCATGGGCAGACGTTCCTCATGTCGGGGCAAGTCCGCCCAGGGGCCGGGGCAAGTTCCCCCCACATGTACTTTAAGCAGCAAATACATAAGAACGGTGCAGTTTTGTTTTATTTTTATGTCAAAAAACGTCATGTTTGTGACACACATTTGTTAGAAACTTAACAATCCTGACAATTTGTTTTGTATGAAATAAACGAGGCAAACAAAAAACAACGTTTGGCACTGCATCGGCTAGAAAATGGTGAAATAAAATCTGGTTTCGTCACTTTTTTACTAGAAAATAACACTAAACTGGACAATCGGAAGTCTTTATTAGAGTGCATGTTAGTGTGTTTATGTTCACAAGTGATCCTGAGGCGGACGTGCCCCAACACAGAGGCATATTTGGTGGGGGGCAACACAATATCACTGACACTGGATAGAGCAACAACGCATGATCCAAACAATAGCTCTGATATAAGGGCCTTACTGAGCACTAACTAATGCCACTTATAAATAATGAAATTTGATCGAAACAAAATATAAAAATTTCTGTCAGTCACAAAAATTAGTTTTCTAGTTCACAACTTTCCAGCCAGCAATTCGTGGACGTCAGTTTCCCGCTGCATCAGTGTTCGAAATGAGGGGGGCTGGGGGCGTCCTGCCATAAGGCAAGAGGTGCCTCCCATAAGAAAGAAAAATGCAAGCTTGGGGGTCCCACATTTGATCGTTTTACCGATGTAATTACCATTTCCGCTGTTGCACCTGTTGCTGCGTGTGAGGCTACTCTGGTTCGTCTGTGCTAAAACTCGACGGTTTTCGCAGAACTCGACAGTTTTCGCAGAACTTGATCGATCTTGCAACAAGAACTCGATGGTTTTCACAGAACACGATCGATCTCGCAACAAGAACTCGACGGTTTTCGCAGAACTTTACGGTTTTCGTCGGATTCGACATCATTATGTTGGTAGTTTAGCTGATTCATTCAGCTCACTCTATTGTCATTCAGTTAATCTCTGTTAAACACATCTGAAATCATTCCACTCATATCATTGATGAATGTGTGTTTTGTTTTCTGTTGGATGTCTGCAGTAATGCCACTAATGAGTATCTAGTTGAGGCACATTTTACCTTGGCATTTTACTTCTCATAATTACAGAGCACAGTGTCTGCAAGCGCATTACTCCAGCAACAAAGGTTTAGACCACAATTTATAATTTAGTCATTTAGCAGAGCTCTTATCCAGACCGACTTACAAAAAGTGCATTCAACCTAAGTTGGTAAAATAACTACAGGTCGAAATAACTACATGTCTCTATGATAGCAAGCAAGTTTTTTCCCCACAAAAATAGGCGTTAATAGCCATTACAGTGCCTGAAATTAAGATTTTTAAGAAAAAAAACTGTTGGGGACCCCCAAGAGTCAGTGGTCATTTCGAACATTGCACTGCATGTAGTTTGATGATCATGTGACTGATTCATTTGACTGAAATTACTAAATTACTAAAATCCGCATCGTAATTCGGCTAAAAATTAGATGTGAACACGGCCTAAGAGGTGTTGTGTTAGTGTTATGTTTGCACTGACTGTTTTAATGCTGTGATTAGAAAAAATTATTACTTATGTACTGCGCATGAATTGTATAAGTGCAATTTGTGCATTTTCATAAACGTGTACACATTCAGTAATGCTAATTTCTAATGTCTTCTTTTACTTGTTTTTTTCACTATGTGCATGACGTATATGGCATGTACTCTTTTGTCTTAAAGAAAATAATTATTGATAAAGTAAACCGCATATCCTTTACACAAAACTAAGTACTATGGCAAACCAATAGATTAAACATGTTGTGTTTTCTTTAGGTTTTTAATGGGCCATGCAGTAAAGCGTTACATAATTTCAGTGTCTCTGCAACATATGGTTATAATTAGCAGTCCCGGATTAACCCTGGCATAAGTGATACATTCGTACCAGCCCCCCCACACCACAACAAAAAGGCCCCCCCCCCACAAAATCCGCACCCGCAAGAGGAATATTAAATTGAACCTTATAGATTACGGTCGAGCGGAAGAGGCCCATTTGGATCCTCGTGAAAGTTTTCGTTTTGGCGCCTTCATAGTCATCCTCGACGTGCTGTTTTCGGACATAGATAAGAGAGACAAAGCAGACTCTGAAGTCAGTGACCGCTTTGGATTTCTCAGCAACTTGAAGGGAACAGAGATGCGACATACTGCTGGGAAACTTGTATATTATATCCAGTCCAGCGGAATTGAGTAGTTGTTAACGTGGGCATGTTTGCTCTTTTCAAGACACTTAGGGGTTCTTTCTTACCACTTGATGTTAAGGATTTTACGCAGATGTCTGGTTTGCGCGCTTGTTAATTTGTAGATGTGCTTCCTGTTCTGCGTTTTCCGAGAGTGCACATATTGGGGGTCAATTGAAGACCGAGGGCAATTTGGAGACTGCGGGCCAACCGTTGACGTGGGGGCCACTTGCAGACGGAAGGCCAACTGGAGACTCGGGATCAACTGGGGATTCAATGGTAATCCAAGCAGTAATCACGACCAGTTACATCTGCTGTTGCCGTGTGTTGGCTTACTTTTGCTGGTGTTCAATGTTACCCCATATTACGTTCAAAGTTGCCCCACAACATATCAATTTGTTACTGCCACATGCTATCGCTTTATGGTAAAAGTAAAACAAGTACACAACTTCACAGATGTATAACCCACGTTGTGGACACGTTTAAGAAACTGACATAAATACCTGTGTGTAACTGAAAGTTTGTCTTGTAAAAATTGGGCGTTTTGCAATGACTTCCATTCAGCAATTCCCTCATGATTACTAAAATGTACGTTATATAGGATTACATCAATAAAATCTTAAATAATAAAAATCTATTTTTTTTACAATTAACGCACACACATACACAAAATAAAAAACAAATATATATAATATATATATAATTTTATTTAGGGATACTGCTGACCGAATCTTTTCTGAAAAAATATTTCCCTACTGTTCAAAGTAACCCCTGTTTACGATAACGCATTAACTGTCGCCATTTTGGTGTCGTTCTCATTCGCGGTAAACGCACGCGCTAAAAAATGAGAAATAAATTGATACCTAAATAATTACATGTGCATAGAATGGTCTCGTGTGAAACAAATAGATAGATCTTACCATGAATATTGTTTGTTTTTGAAATATACAAAAAAGCGGGACATTTCGTCCAAAAACAAGGAAAGCGGGACCAGGGGGGAAACGGTATTTCCAGCCTGAAAATGGTAACGTTGACACCTATGAGAATTGTTCATATTCAATGTGAATTTCCAATAATGTATCATAAGTTCGTAACGACACGTTTTAATGGTTATGCAGTATGTGTGGCCGCTGTGGCAACGTTATTTGGAATCGTACATAAAAGTATCACTTACATATATTATGATCAATAAATGGAATTATGTTGTTTTGTGACATACACTTGTTGGAATGGGCTAACAATAAACGCTTAATTTTTTACATCAAGATATTATCAACACTGGTATTCATTGTCCTGAAGGCTGGATACATGCACCAGCTATCAGCGTTCGCCAAACCAGGCGTCGAGTTCTATGAAAGTACAATCAATGACGGGGAAGTAGAACCGCTTAATTTCGGATGTTATTGTTGCAATGTCATCGCTCTGGCCAACCGTCATCTCCAACACGCTGTGTGAACATTTTGTGTTTTTTCATCTCGGTGTCAACTCATTTGACTGCATTACAGGTCTTACCCTAGAGATCATCAGCAACTTTTCGAATCGCTCATCTGTTCTCATATTCCTTACAGCCAAAATGGTGACTTCAAATAGCTCCCGCCTGGCGGTAGATGCCTGTGACACAATCTGGTTCTTTCTAACACATTGCATACATGCAATCAATTACCTGTGTAAACAGTTAGAGTTGACAAACATCAGAATGATGTGATGGTGAAGGACAATTATATATGTGAAGATGTTGTTCAGCAATTGAATTGTAGAAAATGATGTACCAATTATTGTTATTTTGTCTTCGAGGAAGTTCAAATGATCTCACTGTTGAACGTGTGTCTCCTTTGAGTTTCAGGTCTGCATTAAAAACGATGTACACACACGCACGCACGCACGCACGCACGCACGCACGCACGCACGCACGCACGCACATGCACACACTTATAAACACCCATTTACGCACCCGCATGCACGCACACACGCCCGCACAGGATTCAAAAATCACACCACTTTGAAACTGCTAGTCAATTGAGTTCGAATACACCACAACGCCGAAACAAATTCACAACTATCACCACGCAGCGATACATTTTAAACATACTTTGGAGCCTGCACACTGGGTACGAAAACCTGGAGTGAGAACACCAGGAAAACCTGCACTCACTACATTGACATCCTAAAACGTGACACAGGCGTGGGAAAACAAGATATTATGGCTGCAAGATAGGAAAATATGAAAGACCATTGTGATTCAAGGAACACATTCGACATAATCAAGCAAGCACTATACAACCTCTAGTTGGTCGCCTTTCTCACCACTCTGAAATATACACACTCTGAAGTTTCACACAAAATACAGGTCGTAACATGTCTCCACTTGCATGGCTCTACTAACCTTGATTGCAGGTTAGAATGGCTACAGTTACTCTTCAGCCGGATACAACTGTACGTACTACTTCAATGTCGCATACCGGCCCCATATGTCCAGCCGTGTGACAGGACATCGACATTGAATGCAGCTCGCAGTTACCACACAATATTCAACAACCCCCAGACATCACACTATATTCCGTGACTTAGGCCTGTGTGTTGAAAACAAGTCTGCGTCGAATGTAGCCCTCAAATATCACAACGTACTCCACGAATTATCCAGCGAAACATCGATCACATATATCACACAACAGCCCACGAATTATGTGTCAACTGGTCCGTTGCTGTGATCGTTCGTCTGATACATTTCTGTCCTGGTCAATTGCCACTAGTTATGTAACACCTCAACAGACGAAGTTAAGCCAGCGGTTCGTTCTTCACAAATACTTGATATTACTCGTTTGTTGACGCACAGTCAAACGAAGTCAATTAACGCCGAGCCGTCGTTGCATTAACAAGAATCGATGACGATAGACACAGGTAGAAGTCTCTGGGGTCGGCGTCTTATTTACTGTGCTGCTGTGTGTGTGTGTGTGTGTGTCTGTGTGTCTGTGTGTGTGTGTGTGTGTGTGTGTGTGCGTGTGCGTGCGTATATATATATATATATATATGTCTGATATATATATATATATATATGTCTGATATATATATATATATATATATATATATATATATATATATATATATATATATATATATATATATATATAAACACACGCACACGCACGCACGCACGCACGCACGCACGCACGCACACACACACACACACACACACACACACACACACACTATATGACTAGCAATGCACATGCTTCAAGATACGCGTATGCGTAGATACACCAAGTAGATGCACCAAGTAGATGCACCAAGTAGATACACCAAGTGGAACAGACAGAAAATGCCAATTAACAATAAAAATTCACATGTAAATTTTTCGATGTAGAATCTTAAGTGTTGAGATTTGTCCTGATAAGATCGCTGTGAATCATTGGCTATGCTTAACGCCTACCACTGACACCTAAGTCAGTGTTGATTTGAATTAAAGGCATAATACATAATGTTGAAATGTCTTATGTTGCGTATGTGTTGATTGTTTTAACGGAGTGTATACCAAGTCACTAAAGACGAGACATTGTCTCCATGACTGTTCAAAATTAGTCGCGAACATATTACTTTTCATTTCTTTTCCTAATACTGTGTACATAAACATGTAAGATTAGCATAGATTATCAGCGACCCTAATTGGGAATCACTGTTAACTAGTGACAAGCCTATATCACCGACCTCTGACAGGTGGTTCCCACTGTAGGCGATGGTGTTGGCGGTGGAGGACACCAGTATAGTGCTCATTGCTGCTTCTACCAAGTATGACACGACATGTGTAAAAAAGGTGTATGAATACGTTGGGGGGGGGGGGCATTTGACACGATATGCACCTTTATGGACAAACACTGTTGAAAGTGCTGATCAAGATGTGGTCATTTATGGGCCGTACATTGGTTAATTTTGGTTTGCTGCAAAGTAACAACGACACAAGAACGTGCTCGAGATACTGGGTATCTACTTATCACGTGGGTTCGATGTAATTCGTGTAAATAGACTACTGGAGATGTTATATTCATTCCTCGACATATGTCACTTTCGAATCATACGTCTTCTATTGTCGGAGACGAAAATCACCGTCAATGGTGAAGATGAACTGTCTACGTCATTCAGTTCACCAATCTGTATCCCACACGGAGACTCATTGTCGTCGCTACTCTTTATCGTGTAATCTTGTTTCTTATAACAAGGCGTTTAGGATTATGCACATATTATCTAAGAGGTGTAGTGTTAGTCTTATGTTTGCTAGTTCTGGCACTGACTGTTGTGATGCTGTGATTAGAAAAAGGACAACCTAATGTGCAGGACATCTGCGTCTGCGAACAACATTGTTGAGAGTGTTGGAGACAGCTTACTGTTAAACATTTACGTACTGCGCATGAAGTGGATAAGTTCAATGTGTGCATTTTCATTAACGTGTACGCATTTAGTAATGCTAATTTCTAATGTCTGTTTAATTGTTTTTTATTGCGAACAAGATGTATATGGCATGTACTCCTTTGCCATAAAGAAAATAATTATTGATTGATTGATTGATACCGGTTATACAGTACATAAAGTAAACCGCATATCTTTTATACAAAACTAAGTACTATGACAAACCAATAGATTAAACGTGTTGTGTTTTCAGCTTGCTACTAAATCAGCAAGCTACTAAAGCATTAGCAAAATCCTACAAAGACTATGTTAACAACCACATTGGAGACAGCCTGAAAACTAATCCAAAACGATTCTGGTCATTTATTAAGGCAAATAAACGAGAAAACATTGGCATCCCCACACTTCGAGTAAACGACCAACCAATAATTAATGATCGAGATAAAGCAAATGCCCTATACAACCAATTTAGCTCTGTATTTACCCAAGAAAAGCACCCCATCCCCCAAATAGCCCCCTCTACTTACCCCAACATCCCCCTTCTCGAAATTGGCATAGATGGCGTAATAAAGCAGCTGGAAAATCTAAACCAGAATAAAGCTACAGGCCCAGATGAACTCCCAGCTAGAGTCCTTAAAGAAACTGCAAAGCAGATAGCTCCCATCATCACCCAAATTTTCCAACAATCATACAACACAGGTAAACTTCCTAATGACTGGCTACAAGCATTAGTAACTCCTATACACAAAAAGAGCCATAAATCTGACCCAGCTAACTACAGACCCATATCACTAACCTGCATCCTCTGTAAAGTAATGGAACATATCATCCTAAGCAACATGTGGAAACACCTGCACAAGCATAACATCATTCTCCACTTCCAACACGGATTCCAGTCGGGACTGTCTTGTGAATCTCAACTCATTGAGACAGTCCACGACTGGATGACTGCTATGGACAACAAGACCCAAATTGACGCAATCCTGCTTGACTTTGCTAAAGCCTTCGACAAAGTGCCTCACCTACGTCTTCTATCAAAATTGACCTCCTACGGAATCACTGGAAACACTCAAAATTGGATCAAATCTTTTCTATCCAACCGCAAACAGAGAGTCTCAGTTAACGGTGCCCTATCGGACATCACAGATGTCACATCTGGTGTCCCACAGGGTTCAGTTCTAGGACCTGTCCTCTTCTTACTCTACATAAATGACATAAATGGGAACATCAAATCTTCTATACGCCTTTTTGCAGATGATAGTATTATATATCGTAAAATTTCTTCCAAAACCGACCATGAAATTCTCCAAACTGACCTTAGCCAACTCCAAACATGGTCAGACAAATGGCAAATGGAATTTAATGTATCTAAATGCGTCCACCTTCCAATAACAAACAAAACTAAACCCAGCACACACAAGTACTCGCTTTCTGGCCAGCCATTATCCACCGTATCCAGCCACTCATACCTCGGAGTAAAATTGGATTCCAAATTAACCTGGACAAATCACGTCACTGACATAACTTCAAAATCTTCGAAATGTTTAGGCATGATTAAACGAACTCTTGGCCCATGTAAACCCGAAGTTAAGCAAACAGCGTACAACATGCTAATCCGGCCAAAACTTGAGTACTCTTCACCCATATGGAATCCCCACACCTTTTCACAAGTTAAAAGCCTTGAAAGAGTGCAACACTCTGCTGCCAGATTTGTTAAAAATGATTACAGACGGAACACAAATCCAGCAGATCTAATTACTGCCCTTGGATGGCCAACCCTCGAACGAAGGCGCATTATCAAACAAGCCACTACCTTCTACAAAATTCTAAACAACATTATTGAGATCACCCCCCCTCCGGGCCTACTAACTCGCTCTCGAACCCGTGGACAATACATAGCCCCCAAGTGTCGTATAAATGCAATGGTTTTTTCATTTTATCCCAGAGCCAGTCGCATATGGAATATGATTCCATCAAAAATTACCAACATAAAAAACCCAAAATCATTTCAAGAAGCTATTATGGAACTCCCTTTCACCACACCTCCTCACCTAAACTGCCTTTAAAACACAGTGCTCAGCGTAAACTTATCCATGGTGTGGGTATGGGGACTGTCTATGTGTGCATGTGGCAAGGCAGCGACAGTATCCATACACACAACCAACCTATTAAAATTTTTCGTTAAACATCCTATACATCAAATAAATAAAACTATCAGATAAAAACCATTTCAGCAACATTAATGATACTAGTCTTTTAATCGAACGTACCACCCACAGCGCATGCGCACAGTCCACCACAAACTCCTGCGTTAGCCCAAGTTTGGGCTGTTTGGAGTAAACCACTTGAGACTTGAGATTATATTTTTAATGGGCCATGCAGTAAAACGTTACATCATTTCGATAACATAACATTTTCAAAGGTGCCCGATGGTTTCAATTTACTAAACTTTGATAGTGTCTCTGCAACATATGGGTATAATTAGCAGTGCCGGATGAACCGTGGCACAAGTGGTACACTCGTGCCAGCCAGCCCCCACACCACCACAAAAAGGGCCCCCCACAAAATCCGCACCCGCAAGAGGAATATTAAATTGAACCTTATAGATTACGGTCGAGCGGAAGAGGCCCATTTGGATCCTTGTGAAAGTTTTCGTTTTGGCGCCTTCATAGTCATCCTCGACGTGCTGTTTTGGCGCCTTCATAGTCATCCTCGACGTGGTGTTTTCGGACATAGATAAGAGAGACAAAGCAGACTCTGAAGTCAGTGACCGCTTTGGATTTCTCAGCAACTTGAAGGGAACAGAGATGCGACATACTGCTGGGAAACTTGTATATTATATCCAGTCCAGCGGAATTGAGTGGTTGTTAACGTGGGCATGTTTGCTCTTTTCAAGACTTCAGTGTTAGGGGTTCTTTCTTGCCACTTGATGTTAAGGATTTTACGCAGATGTCTGGTTTGCGCGCTTGTTACTTTGTAGATGTGCTTCCTGTTCTGCGTTTTCCAAGAGTACAAAAGTGCCACAATAACTACTGCCGTGTCCTGAGTTTGCATTTGGTACTATTCTTTATACCATGTTAAGACAACACGTGGAAATCAAGATGACCATACGCAGTCGTGGCAGCTTGAATTCACTCACTGATTTCACTGCCTGATGAGTTGTTGTCCCATACATTGCTACCAGGGTATGTAACGTTGCGTTAAATTTACTTGTTTCCCATTTAGAAGAATACGTGGAAGTACAACAGTTTGTGAGTTAGTAGGTGCCTGATATAAAAGTTCTGTCTTCTTCTGTTTATTGAGAGGCCAAATCACAGGCATGAATAAAAATATACAACATCCTCTGTATATCTTATAAGCTTGATGCAACAAGGGATGTGTCATCTTGTACTTGTTTGCTTTGAATCTTCTTAGGTTGTAAAGGTCTCGGTGAGTTGTTGTTCTCAAGAAATTGCATTTCAGTTGCCTTTCAGATGGTTTTGAGCACAAATATGTATATGGACAACGGCAACATGTACATGTGTGCGCGAGCGCGTGTGTGTGTGCGTGTGTGCGTGCAGGGTATTGTGTGCGCGTACGTCCGTGTGTGTGCGTGCGTGCGTGCGTGCGTGCGTGCGTGCGGTGGCATGTGTGTGCGGGGACTGCTTGTGCGCTCGCGTGCGTACGTGAGTTTGTGTGTAAATCTCTGTTTAGCAAATGCCAATCTTTTGATATTTGTCTAAGGAATATCTCATACGTGGTTGATAACTGTTTTGAAAGCAACTTTATTAAGTTACAAATCAGTAAGAACGAAAACATCAACTTCGATCGTGTGTATCGAATACGAACCTAAGTCAATTTAATGGTAATCTCCCTTTCGTATGCACACTTGTTTATATCACCAGTAGAAATGTATACACATGTGGTGATTATAATATAGAGCTATTACCCTGAAAGATTCCAAATTTTTCCTTGATCAAATGTTTAAACATCTAGCTCAATCAACCGGTTAGTGTTAGTGATAGGGTTTGGGTTATATATAGGGTTTGGGTAATATATAGGGTTTGGCTTAGGGCTATAATTAGGGAATCCTAACTGGTTGATTGAGCTAAACAAAATTCTCTCAAAAAAGGGTGTTCGTTCGAATCCCTCCCCCGAGGAAGGGTATGCTAACAAATCTTGTCTGATGAATAAGTCGCAGTGAAACATTTGGTTCAAACAAATTGGTTCAGTATTTTTCGAGATATTGCATTATATAGAGATATTGAAATTTTTCGGGGTTACATTTGTGCATAATAATTTATGTATATTGGTAAATTGTGTGCCGTGTGAGCAGTCACTTCCTCTCAATGGATTACTCTGAAACTTTAACACAGGTGTTTTCTCAACAAACCTCACCATGCGCAGATCCAAACCCTGAAAAGGTGTGCCCAGTTTCCCAACAAGACATCAGGGTGCAGCACGTTTAGTTATCCAAATTTCCACTTGTGTGTGCGTGCACGCGTGTGTGCCTATTTTACAACATGATTATATATGTGGACTATTTCTGAAATTCATCATGTTTTGTCTTGCGCAATGCGTGGTAGCAATGAATTCATCGCGTCCTGCAAATGTCCATCAACTTTTGGTGCGTGTGTCTGTAGTCGCTTTGGGGAGGTACTGAAGAAACTATAACTGACGAAATCATAGTGTAAGCCTTCTCGATGTACACGTTCAGGGCACGATTCTGCATCTTTCGGAAGTCCAAGCCGAACTTCATTACAAAGTGTAGAAGAAAAACTCAACAAATTCCTCTAGGATCTTTTGTTGTTTATCAACAAACCGCAGGACAAAGCTTTGCTGCTCCTTTTATGATTTACCACAAGCTTCTTCTGCGCTAGTGGAACAAAACACTTCGCATTTCGGACATGATCTTCATCTTATTTTGTGTCGCAAAATACGTCTCGTCTCGTCACGGGTTTGCAAGCATGTCAAGACGTCTGTGTGGGCGTGCGTGCGTGCGTGTATATACCTGGACTCCTGAAGGTGAAAGGGAGAGTAAGACCAAAGTCAACACGGAGAAGGACTTTGGAAGCGGAGAGAAACAACTCGGATGGAAGTCTTGGAAGATGGCGGAGAATGCAGCCAGAGATCAATCGCACGAAATGGCGGAAGTTACTGAGTGGTCTTGTGCGTCAACTAGGGTGTGAAGAGGATAAGTAGGTAGTAACATATATATATATATATATATATATATATATATATATATATATATATATATATATATACACATATATATATATATATATATATATCTATATACACATATATATATATATATATATATATATATATATATATATATATATATATATATATATATATATATATATATATATATATATATATATATATATATATATATATATATATGACTCTGTACCAAAGGTGTGCACAAAGAGGGTGATGTTGTTTGACTATACGTGTTCCAAACACATTGTGTTCTTGTGGCTTTTGGAGTGTGTTCATAATTACTACAAGGCTTTCACACTTCGCAGTACGAGACACATGTCTGTCTTTGTTCATTCACACAATAATATAAGATGCTGCTGCACAAAGTGCCAGGGAAACTTGTTACGTAATTTCACGGAGCTAACTTGCGTGAACAACGAATGCACAATAGAATTAACGCATGAGTGGCCCGAGGCAGGCATGCGTAAATTCTATCTGGACACACGTCTATCTTAGTTCACGCTACACGACTAGATGCAGGTGCACCATGCGACAGATAACATGATTCAACATGCGGTGTTGCGTGAATAAAAAGTCCACAATGGAAATAGTGCAAGAATTACGCTATGAAACACATGTTTTGTTTGCTTTGTGCTTGGTGAACTACACAGTCTTCTCTTTACACTGTTTGTATCTTTGTACTTGGAGAACTACACAGTCTTGTCTCTACACTGTTTGTATCTTTGTACTTGGAGAACAACACAGTCTACTCTCTACATTGTTTGTATCTTTGTATTTGGAGAACTACACAATCTATTCTCTACACTGTTTGTATCTTTGTACTTGGTGAGCTACACAGCCTATCTCTACACTGTTTGTAACTTTGTACTTGGTGAGCTACACAGCCTATATCTACACTGTTTGTATCTTTGTACTTGGTGAACTACACAGCCTACTCTCTACACTGTTTGTATCTTTGTACTTGGTGAGCTTCACAGCCTACACTCTACACTGTTTGTATCTTTGTACTTGGTGAGCTTCACAGCCTACACTCTACACTGTTTGTATCTTTGTACTTGGTGAACTACACAGCCTACTCTCTACATTGTTTGTATCTTTGTACTTGGTGAGCTTCACTGCCTATCTCTACACTGTTTGTATCTTTGTACTTGGTGAGCTTCACAGCCTATCTCTACACTGTTTGTATCTTTGTACTTGGTGAACTACACAGCCTACTCTCTGCACTGTTTGTATCTTTGTACTTGGTGAGCTTCACAGCCTATCTCTACACTGTTTGTATCTTTGTACTTGGTGAACTACAGAGCCTTCTCTCTACATTGTTTGTATCTTTGTACTTGGTGAGCTTCACAGCCTACTCTCTACACTGTTTGTACCTTTGTACTTGGTGAGCTTCACAGCCTATCTCTACACTGTTTGTATCTTTGTACTTGGTGAGCTACACAGCCTATCTCTACACTATTTGTATCTTTGTACTTGGTGAGCTACACAGCCTGTCTCTACACTGTTTGTATCTTTGTACTTGGTGAGCTACACAGCCTGTCTCAACACTGTTTGTATCTTTGCACTTGGTGAACTACACAGCCTACTCTCTACACTGTTTGTATCTTTGTACTTGGTGAGCTTCGCAGCCTATCTCTACACTGTTTGTATCTTTGTACTTGGTGAACTACACAGCCTATCTCTACACTGTTTGTATCTTTGTACTTGGTGAACTACACAGCCTACTCTCTACATTGTTTGTATCTTTGTACTTGGTGAGCTTCACAGCCTATCTCTACACTGTTTGTATCTTTGTACTTGGTGAGCTACACAACCTATTTCTACACTGTTTGTATCTTTGTACTTGGTGAACTGCACAGCCTACTCTCTACACTGTTTGTATATTTGTACTTGGTGGGCTTCACAGCCTATCTCTACACTGTTTGCATCTTTGTACTTGGTGAGCTTCACAGCCTATCTCTACACTGTTTGTATCTTTGTACAACACATAACCATTGAATGGTCAACAGTCTGTATTAAGTCGGTCTTTGTTGAGTTTGTTAACTTCGTACGCTTGGTGTGCCTCTTAGTGAGATCTTCGTTGACAAGTACACGGCAGTTGGGACCCGAGGTAGTATCGCACTGTTTTAGATTAATTCGTACTCGGTATATCGAGTCTCTCAGACGTTCGCTGTTTAGTTTGACGACCTAGAGCAGATGTGAATATATAGTTTTGAATGGAACGAACATTGACCAGATAGCACATATAACGTTCTTTTGAGGTGACACCTTGACAACGCAGCAGTTTTATATAAAACTATGCATATTCTTGATTGCAAACTTTATATCAGTCGCTTGTACAACCACACATGGCATAGACTATCGTTGCGAAATCTGGAAACTATTGTTGTCTTACATATTTGTTCACGCACGCACACACACACGCACGCACGCACGCACGCACGCACGCACGCACGCACGCACACACAAACATATGTATATATATATATTTATATCATTTATATATATATATATATATATATATATATATATATATATATGTATGTATGTATGTATGTATATATATATATATGTATATGTATATGTATATATATATATATATATATATATATATGTATATGTATGTGTATGTGTATGTATATGTATATGTATATATATATATATATATATATAAATTTATTCTCCTCAGAAAGGTCGTGCTTACGTAGAAAGCAGCTAAACATTAAATTAGACAGATTATTCATTTTGACGTTTATGTCAACATTTCGAAGTGTGTGTCCAGTGTCAAGAAACGCGTCTTTTCTTCATTTCTAAATTAAGAAACTGCTGTTACATTTTAAACGTCAAACTGAATAATCTGTTTAATTTAATGTTTAGCTGCTTTCTACGTGAGCATGATCTTTCTATGGGGAGAATAAATTTACGTTGGTATATTAACTTAAGTAACTCTCGATGACACCCGCGTTTTCTCAATTGAAATCTCACAAGATCAACTCTGTGCAGTTGTAAGTGTGAACGGTAATCGTTTCAGAGACTAGTGCTCCCCGTGAGAAATGGCGGTTGTGTAAGTTGTAGATTGTAGATTGTAGTCACACCACCAGAGCACACCACCTGTCTCTGGTCACATGTACGAGTCGTTACGTCATAAACTTCCTCTTTGCCGCTCCGCGTCCTTGGCTATAAATGCGTGACAAACATTTGACGACTGCGTCACTTCCAGCGGCAGATCACCAGACTCGACATCATGACGAGAATGATTGCTCGTTTCATCCTCCTGTTGACTGTTCTGTGTGAAGCAGCTGGCGAAAGCACGACCCCTGTAGACTCTAGCTGCGTGTACACGTTCAACGTTCCTGCCTGTGACCAGACACCCGACTCCAATACTGACGTCGAGGTGCTGAAGAGTTTGGCTGTTGCACAGCAGGCTCAGATTAAACAGCTGGTGATCGAATTGAGAGAACTGCAGCAGCAACTGGCAGCAAATGGACCAGGTAGGTAAACGAAGAACGAACGGAGTATTTAGGGTACTGTCGGGGTGGAGTTAGTTTATACAAGTATCTACCAGCATACACATTCCAATTGGTAGAACGTATTTGTGTTGTGCTATGTGATCGTCAACGCCATATCCATGTGTTCGTGTCGTGTACGAACTCCGTAGAATAAGTTGCGCATTAAAATGCATTCCACAAAAGACATTTCACAGAGGCGTGGAACCATGTGATGATAATGGTACTAGTGCAAAATTGAAAAATATAGTCAAACTTTATGGAAAGCGAAACAATAAACAAGCAAACCACGGAACCATGAAATAACAAGTTACGACGGGGAAGGGATGTGCAGATGTTGCTATAACATGGTGCATCAAACTCATAATTATATCCAACATGGAACGATTCTCGCAGCACATGTTCAAGGTTGCAAACATTTAGTATTGAACCCCAACACACACACAAAAAGTTCTATAAGTTTTAAACAGGAATCATGAAGCCTGACCTAGCATAACATGAGTCAAAGACGGCATCTCCCAATAGTACAGGATTTACGACTATTATTGTTGAAGACATCTAGCAATCATATGTAATTGTGACGGATTTATAAATTGTGAACGATATTATGAAAGTTAGTCTTACTTAACCAGCTTGCTCGGATATTCAGTAGGCCTGCATATGTCTTCATTTAATACATACCTGTGATGAATTTTATTTCATGTTATTCTGCGTCAGGTGGCACCCCTGGTACTGGCGGAGTGTTGTATGTCCGCTGGGGGAGAAAGACTTGCCCGGGGAACGCAACACTGCTGTATACAGGTAATTATACTTGTAATAATTGTTGCTTACAAACTTTAAATAGCGTTACGTTTGCTATACTTTTTCCTGGAAATAAGACAAGCCTCAAAATGAGGGGGATTATTTGTTTGAATAGATTGTTTGTAACACAGCTTATCTCCTATAAAACGGGTGCTGATTAAAAAAATTGTAGTTGCCATTTGTATGTTGTGCCAAAGTTGTAACGTACAAGATGGCGGCCAAAAAACCACAATCTGACACACTGCGATACGGATATTAACCGGTTGCCTAACAACAAGCATATCATGTCATACTGCATGGCAACGTGTACATTAATTACCCATAACAAATGCCGACCCTTTTAATCGCCACCAATGATCTCAATAGAAGTGATCTTGATCACCAGGATAGACCCGCATATGTGTACCTTGTTGAGACCTGCGGTATCTCCTCACGTCTGAATGAGATCATTAAGTTGGTCAGCTAGTCGCAAGCATGCAAGTTAGATCCGATCCAGGTTCATCTTTTAACAAGATTTAACAAAGTTTAACAACAAGTTCCAGGTGGCAAGTGGACAAGGAAGTCATTGGCTTATCGAGAGTCCAACAATTTTCTCATCTATGTGTAGCCCGCCCTTATCAAATGTCTGTCAATTCTATTTTTAAACATATTCACACTACTAGCATTAACACAATCATTTGGCAGTTTGTTTCATTCATTTATCACCCTCTGTGAGAAAGAGTACTTTCTCATGTCCAACCTACACTGCTCCTTAACTAATGCTGCTTTGTGTCCTCTGGTTCTACTGCCTTCTTTAAGTTTGAAGAACATATTCCTATCAACATCCTCATAACCGTTCACTATTTTAAACTCTTCTACTTGGTCTCCTCTTAGTCTCATGGTCTCTAGTGTTGTCAAACCACATTGTAATAAGCGGTTTTCATAATTAAGGTCTCTCAATTCTGGAATCATTTTAGTTGCTCTTCGTTGTATTCTTTCTAGCTTGTCTATGTCCTTCTTACGATACGGCCTCCATGCTTGTATACAATATTCCATATGTGGTCTAACTATTGCTTTGTACAGGGGTACAATTAGCTGTTTCTCCTTATACGTGATAGTTCTCCCAATTAGCTCTAGAATTTGATTTCCTTTCGAAGCAGCAATCCCACATTGCTCTGAAACTTTCTTGTCAGCACTAAATGTTATACCTAAGCCCTTTTCTTGTGTGGTTCTACTAGTACAGCATCCCCCATTTTATATTCTTCGTCCATGTTTCCATGTCCTATGTGTATGCATTTACACTTCCCAAAATTTAATAACATATACTGATGATACCACTTTTGTCTGACCACTGTGTTCTTTCAAACGCAATACCAATAGTAATATGCAAGAATATAATACGATCAGCGAACACATGAACACTGAACTGATCCATATCAGTGAATGTTTATCTGTAAACAAACTTTCCATACAAGACAAGTAAAACTAAATACATGTTGTTCCATTTTCCACAACGCAGTATTTCAGATATAAAATTATCGGCACAATTAGACGGTCAACCCATAGAGTGTGGGAAACACATTAAAGACTATTTATAATTCTGTAATCGTGCCACACTTCAACAATAGTGTTTTACCGCGGGGTTTTGATACGAATAGACCCTTCAAACTACATAAAAGGGCAATCAGAATAATTTCCCGCAGTAATTACAATTTACACACGGAACCTATAATGAAATATCCCAACCTACTCAATTGAAGACATTTTCACGAGTCAATATTTGATATTTTTTCATAAATTCGTGCAGAAATGCGTTCCTGTATTTTTTTAATCACTATTGTTGCAAAATGCTGCTTATCTTGATTTTCCCACAAGGCAATGTCATCAAATCGCTATCCCATTCAGTCATACGTGGAGACCCAGAAAGTGTATTATATACAAACCACTTACCAACTTTACTTAGAAAAATGCCACCGTGCATTGTGGATACAATTTATACGCATAGTCTTCACGGTTTATCTACGTACACAAAGCAATACCTACTAACACTTTACAAATAATCCTGCACAACCGCAAACTGCTGCATATGCACTAGGCTACAAATGATCACCATGTCATGTCTTCCGATAAACTGTGACAATAAACTTTGACAATGATGTAAAATGTGTAGTAAAAAATGTATGAACACGGAAACAACCAATGTAAGTGGCGCTCACGCTTGCGGCATATTCTTTAAAGGGGGGGGTGAAGCACTCGAACAACCATAGCCCAAACATAATAACATACCATTTACAGTATATATCACCCTTATATGATGGGCGCAACGCCACGGTAATTTTGTAATATCCTTTTAAACTTTGCCATTATCTTCGCTGGGCGGCGCCATATTGCTCTGCGGGGGGCTCAGCGGCAGAGTGGTTTGAGTACGAGCTCTTGGCACGGCGTTCACACAGTAAAAACCTCTCGGAAAAACGGCCGAAACGCATGGAAAATCGAATAAAAAGAAAACTGGTGTACACTGGATGGCTCCTGGATATATCAACTAGTACTACAAATGCAAGGAAAAAACTTTTGATCGACTTCCGAGGAAGAATTTGCAGGGGAAAAGGTGGTTGCAAATGCGGAAATTGCCGTGTCCGCCAGCCGCAGGCACTGCGAGTGACCACTTTTCCGACAAAAGACTGTGATGAGCATGGACAGACGGAGAGCATCAAGATGTCATTCTTGGTCAAAGACACCGTTCCATCTTAGATTTTTTTTCCGCATATGACCATGCATCTACAGACTATTCTGCGACAAGGAAACGTCAGATATCAAAGGGCAGAGCGATGCGCAGGAAGCGACGAGCCGAAACCAGGTTAGTAAATTGGATTACCGTTACCATTGTGACTTATCACTACGATTACAATATAGTTCCACCCCAATAAGCACAGCTGTGCTTCAACGTCAGCATATATATAACCCACAGTAAATCGAAATGTATGAATACAATAAAGTGCGAGTAACTGTTAATAGTTTGATATAATTACGAGTGTTTTCCTATCCGCCGATTTATTTTCGACGTGATCAGACGTACCGTCAATACGTGGCCGTACTCAAAACAATAACAATAACTCAATAAGTGCTACAGGATATACTGCAGCCTTATAACATGGGCCATGGCGTATGTACTAGGCAAAATTATTCAAGAAAATAATTTATATTATTTATTGACAGTCATAATAAGTCTCATACTCCAGTGTTTTAAATACCTAGAGACCAAGCAGCAAGGGTAAGGCTAAGCCTAAGGGGGTAGATGCATGGGAGAAACACGACCAAAAGACAGTATAGACTATAGCGCAACAGAAGCCTACTGTTGCTGTTTACATTTCAAATTCTTTATGGAAATATTTAAATATACAAATACTTTCATTGTGATTAAGTGCAAATGCAGTTACACAAACTTTTAAAAAGTATTTAAATATTTAATAAAATGTATTTCACCCATGCAATGTCTAGCTGGAGAGGAAACTAACTAAGGCATCGTCATCTACCCAGTTGAACACTGTCAGATTACATGTCTGCTTTCTATAATGACACTTTACAATTTCTGTCTGAATTCTTGTGACTTGACAATAAGGCAAAATTATATAAAATTAATTTGCTTTATTGATCAGATTAAACCCCACATGTAATAACCGGAAGTTCATAAAGAGATGTATTAATTACATTTTATTCTGAGTCGACTGATAACACTGTAATGAATATCGTGGGGGGAGGGGGCAACTATCGGCAACCCACAATAGTATTAGTACAAGCTATACATATGAAGGAAGTCTATCAGGCATGGGGGTCAATTCCGTTTTGTCAATTCCAAAAAATCATTTCTAATTCCGCCTTGCAAACAATCAATTCCAACTGTTAAAATCCTAGGCTAAAGAAAAATTCAAATCCAATTCGTTTTAACACAGTTTTATTTGTCACGTGTGCACAATCATATTTAATTAGATATGATTACAAAATTATTGTTCATTAAACACACGCACGCACGCACGCACGCACGCACGCACGCACGCACGCACACACACACACACACACACACATCAAGTCCAGGTCATTTGCCCCCCTCCCGGACATTTGCCCCTTTGTCACTTGCTCCCCCAGACATTAGCCCCTTGCCTTATTCAAAATCTGGACATTTGCTCCCTGTCCGTAGCCTCTGGATTATTTGTAAGTTTTTTAAGAAATGTTTTTTTAACTTATTTTTTATTTCTGAACATGAATTCAAGATATATATTACCCTAATTGCAATTAATGTTCTTTGTGTCAGATCAGCCAAGTAAATTACTTTATATAGTTGGAGGTGATCCTGTAATCAAAGGATTATCTTTATTGCAACTGTGGAAGAAGCCAGTGACATTAGGACCTGGACCTGTTAGGACAATTGAGGATATTTGAAAGAAGCCATCTCAACAAGGTTTCTTTTGAATTGCATTTACCATGGAGAGTTGGAGTGACTCCATTTTCCTATAAAACTGGATGCACAAGCCAGAGTTGTCAGAATTCACTTATAACTTCACCATGGAAATTACTACTAGCATCTGAGGAGGTCAGAAGCTATGTTTTGAGTGTCATTCCTACACCAAGAAGGGGGACCAACAAGATTACTCTTCAATGGGAGTGAAGCCAGCGTCGATCCTGATCATGCAAGGGTGCTGTGGTCACTGATTTGATCTCCAGATCCCGAATGCGATCAACAAGACTGCCTGCAACCATGATGGTGACATGGCACCGATAGAAGCTGCCAAGGTCGGTGAGGACCTGAAAACTAAGGCAGCTAATACCAGGGGCACTCCAAACCAGCTGATCTCTGACTCGTTACTGTCCACCACTGTTTGTGGAAGCATCACCCCAAGAACCCATCTTCCACCACTGATCTGACTATCAATGATACCTGGAAGACAACTGGTGACAAGAACATCTCATACACACTCCAGGGGATAGGCCATTGCATTAGGCTAAAGTGACTTTGACTTGTCATTTAATGTTATGTTATTGTAGCAATAATGATAAAACTGCAAACTGATTTTCACTTGTCAACTATCATAGAAAAAAGGGGCAGATGTCCGGGGAGCAAATATGCTAGGAGTCAGATTTATATCGCTATCAGTGGTGGTATCATAAATTTACTGGAAAGTTTGAGTCTTCAACATCCTAATCTCCAACATGTATTCTCCATGGGGACATTTTTAATTACTACAAAGGGCAAACCCTACAGCCACATGTAACAGCATTGTACAGATGACCAGTGACATGTTTATTATGGGAAACTTGTGGGCTGAACATTAGGCTTGGATAAACAAGGGGCTGCATTCAAGTGGGGTAGGCTTCCTAAAAGCAAGGTCATGTCTAACCAATTTCTTATGTTTTCTAGAAGAAATTACAAAGTGGGTAGATGACGGGTCACCAGTTGTCTACTTAGATTTTCAGATAGCTTTCGATAAAGTGCCACATCAAAGATTGTTACTTAAACTAAAAGCCCATGGTATAGGCAATTATGTAATCAACTGGATAGAAAAGTGGCTTACACACAGAAGACAGAGAGTAATAGTAGATGGTGAGATTTCAAACTGGAAATCTGTTTTGAGAGGGGTACCACAGGGATCAGTATTAGGCCCTATACTGTTTTTAATATATATATAAATGATTTGGAGGATGACATATCTAGCAAAGTACTCAAATTTGCAGATGACACAAAAGTATTCAGAAAGGTTACTAATGATACAGATAAACAAAGTTTACAGGATGATCTAGAAAAAATTGTTAAATGGTCAGAGAAATGGCAAATGTTATTCAATTTTGGGAAGTGTAAATGTATACACATAGGACATGGAAATATGGACGAGGAATATAAAATGAGGGATGCTGTACTAGGTAGAACCACACAAGAAAAGGATTTAGGAGTAACATCTAATGCTGACATGAAAGTTTCAGAGCAATGTGGGATTGCTGCTTCGAAAGGAAATCAATTCTAGGGCTAATTAGGAGAACTATCACGTATAAGGAGAAACATCTAATTGTACTCCTGTACAAAGCAATAGTTAGACCACATTTGGAATATTGTATTCAAGCATGAAGGCCATAAAAAAACATAGATAAGCTAGAAAGAATACAACGAAGAGCAACTAAAATGATTCCAGAATTAAGAGACCTTAGTTACGAAAGTCGCTTATTACAATGTGGTTTGACAACACTAGAGACCAGGAGACTAAGAGGAGACCAAACAGAAGTGTTTAAGATAGTGAACGATTATGAGGATGTTGATAGGAATATGTTCTTCAAACTTAAAGAAGGCAGTAGAACCAGAGGACACAAAGCAGCATTAGTTAAGGAGCAGTGTAGGTTGGACATGAGAAACTACTCTTTCTCACAGAGGGTGATAAATGAATGGAACAAACTGCCAAATGATTGTGTTAATGCTAGTAGTGTGAATATGTTTAAAAATAGAATTGACAGATATCTGATAAGGGCATATCTCTTTTTGATGCAAATGCTTGATTATATTGTTCTTGGTCACAATGTTTCAATACCAGAGTAGACAGTGTCTATGCTGTAATGTTGACAACTTCCTGGCTGTTACCAGATTCAGGGTGACATGCTAATAGCAGACAAATATGATTTTAAAAGTAATATAAATAAATATAAGGGTAAATATTAACAGTATCAAGTCAATAATTCCAACAAAATCAATTCCAATTCCCAAAAAATAAATTAAAAAAAAAAAAATTCCAATTAAAAAAATTTAAGTCAATTCCAATTCGAACTGGAATTGAGGGCCAGTTCCAATTCGGAATGGAATTGACCACATGCCTGAAGTATATTCATGACAATATCTTGTCTCTGTGTACTACAGCAACAGTCATGAACAGTATAATTGAATTGAAACAAGCTTATGTCTGTGGGGCTTTTGTCCATGCACCATACTATCTAGCAGATGCTTTCAGTATAATACCTAATAATTATATATATACATATATACACACACACATATATATATATATATATATATATATATATATATATATATATATATATATATATATATATATATATATATATATATATATATATATATATATATATATACGTGTGGGCAGGTATGTGTGTGTGCGTGCAGCATTTATAAGATAAAGATGTCACAAACATAGATCTGCATTTGGTCCAATAACAATATTCATGCATTATGTTATCTAACTCGAGTGTCATATATAAAATAAGGAACCCCATAGAAAATGAACCTATGGGTCCATATTTTGTTATGGAATTTGGACCCCTTATAGAATTTTGACCTCCCTGGCCCATTGAAAACAGTGGAATGTTGATTAGATAATATAATGCACATTTGAGCTAAGATGCTACAATTTTGGTTACATGCGTTTGGTTATGTTACCAGTGGCATTCATCAAACTGACCAAACAGATTCATTAAAAACATTAAGAGATCAGTGAAAGACCCATTGGTTGAATTAACATGGCTCCATGGGGAAAATGCTTTTCCCTGTGGTTGATTACTTTATACATTCTATATGACACTGGCACTCTTATATTCTAAAAATAATATATACAAGGGAAAGTTTCTCACATTGTGATTCACTTTTATTATGCAAAAGATGAATTTTGTAAAATTTTCAAGTCACCGTATGTGTAATCTTTTCAGATGAAGGATTCACCATTGGTTCGTACAAGTACAGATACTAGTTTTGAAGCATCCAGCGCTACGGGTGATGCCGTCAATCTTTACATTACGGATGTCACCTTTAGTGCCATCACTGCTACTACTGCTGTGGCACCACATACAACTGATGCTGAATTGCAAATCGATCCGGTAATGATATTTCAAGTTCGACACTTCGCGAATACTGCTGTAGTCACGGATGACATTTTTGCATCAATGAACTACTCCTATGTGAAGCTTCCATCAGAATCAGTGAGAACAAAGACATTGGTGCAGATGATGCACACTATGTGATAACAGCGACATAACCGAGGGTGACTCAAGCAGCTCCGACACCTATGAGAAAGAGAAGAAGTTTGTCATTCGTGAGAAAAACTTATGTCACTTTTCTGCACCTGCCACACACCAAACGGCCATAAACTGTGACACAGGTTGTACTCATGTCTGATCTATCAGCCAAGGTCTTTCGGATACTGGGGTGTCTGTCAGGAAAGTGTGCTGATTTCTACCCCTGGATAAGTGAAAGGTGAATTGAATATGTTAGGTGTATGTGTACTATCAGTCAGAATAAGTAGTGTATTGGTGTATATTTAGTGCCAGTAGTTTATTGGAACAGATGGTTGGTGTGTAAGTACTATCAGTTAGAACAAGTAGTGTATTGATACATATGATTGGTGTACATTTACTGTCAGTACAAGTAGTGTAGTTGGTAGAGAATGAGACGCTTGGTTTACATTTGCTGTCGGTAGGAACAAGTAGTAGATTCAGTCAGAACAAGTAGTATATTGGATACACATGATTGGTGTACATTTACTGTCAGAAGACGTAGTGAAATGGTGCAGATTCCAGAATGAGATCATTGGTGTACATTTACTGTTGGTAGGAACAAGTAGTGTATTGGTATGCATGATTGGTGTACGTTTACTGTCAGTCAGAACAAGTAATATTGTTACACATGATTGGTGTACATTTACTGTCCAATCAAAACAAGTAGTCTATTGCCATTGGTACAGATGATGATGGTGAAACAGTTAAATGCCTTGGCTTTATAAAGATTAATTATTTCCTAAGCTAAACTACCAGTATATTTGATATGTTGTGGCATAATAATGATGTGTGTAACTGTGATATCAATGTTCCAGGTTGTATTTCCCTGTGGTAGAAGTCACTGTTTTTAGTCAAACAGTTAAATGCCTTGGCTTTATAAAGATTAATTATTTCTTAAGCTAAACTACCAGTATATTTGATATGTTGTGGCATAATAATGATGTGTGTAACTGTGATATCCATGTTCCAGGTTGTATTTCCCTGTGGTAGAAGTCACTGTTTTTAGTCAATGGTTTCAGTCGTTCTAGTTAGCCTTATTTCTTTGGTAATTGTTTTTCTATGTGAATAAACTGTTGGTATATTTTATGTTGGTCTCAATATAAATGAAATTGTGTGTGCAAGATGCTGCAGGTAACATTTTTTGTTGACAGAAGTGGGATATGGATAAGGAGGCATTCACATCATTCAGTTATTAATATTTTAGTGGGAATTTTTGTAGTTTTCCAGGTTGTTTTTCGACCTGCTGCATACTGTGGGTGCCTCACAATTTGTCTATATCAGACTATCAGTACACTCACCTGTGTCAGGTCAATCTCCATAGCTAAACTTTCCATCAATTCAATTCGGTTCAGAATAGACATCACAGATCCTTCCCACATTGCAGGATGGGATTACTTGTCTTGCCTTTCCTGAGCCTGAAATATAATTTGTCAGGGTTAGTTGATAGCACTAATTCCATAATTACCATAATAGTTGCAAAACTGTGAACATTAAATACTGTCAGTAGTTAATTATTGTTATTTAAATGATTACATTGCACCAAACAACAAGGTGTTGTGGTGTGCTATAAAGAGAGGGGTGATTACAAGTACGAATATTAATGTAATCATGATTACAGTAATTATTGCAATCACAATTACTAATGTAGTCATGATTACAATCATTATTACAATCACAATTATGGTAACATCTAAGAATATATATATATATTCACATAATGAATGAAATAAACCCTCATGTTATTATTGTCATCAATGTTATTCAACACAAAATCAAACACAATATTAAAATACAGTCACGGTACACTTCATTAGATTAGATACAAAATAAAGAGAACAGCCTGCTTGCATTGCCATTGTAGTTCTGACCTTGCCCTCGGGCTAGGTAAAAGAAATATGCAGAAAAAATATGATTACTAAAATGGCAACGATTCGATAACAATTGAATTACTGACCTGCCAGCTATAGGGCGAATCAATGAGTCGGCATGCAAATCATGCAATGACAGCAGGCCAACATCTAGCACCGCTCTGTTTGTGCATATCAGTACAAAATCATCGACATCGTCTTCGCCTTCGTACGGTGATGGAAGCACCAACGCGGTCGGGCACACGGTGCTGCATAGCCATAGCCTAGCCCTAGGCATGGTAGCTTCCTCGGCGCAGCATGATGACTCAACGTAAACGTGCGCAGACATCAGGACGTAATTTCCACAGGTTCACCACATCACATTACCTAGTCAGGAATCGTTGACAGTCAAAGCGCTGTTGTAATTTTTCCTGAATCCAACGTCAACAAAGGCGAAGCCGACCTGGAGTCTGGAGGGTGACTCGCACACTCGGTGACACTTTACGACTGTCAACCGTTGTTTCCGTGTGGCCTGTCGAACTAGACTCTTCGTCTGTGGTTTCCATTTCTCCAAAGATAGACTAAACTATTACGGAAGTTCAGTAAACCACTAATCGCTAGTAGCAGATCTGGTAAAACTGTCACAAGCGATGCATCCATCTTGTCAACAAGTAAAAAATAGTTCCGGTATTCCGTTATCGCATATTCTCGTTGGTTAGCGTCTCGTGTGTTCGAGAAGTGTGGCGTTTTCGACGTTTTTTGCGTGTTTTGTTGTAATTTCTTTAACTTTTTTTATTTGGAACGAACAAAAACGCTATTTTGTTGACGTGTGTAAACACTTGTATATATAACAGAGACCCATATCTTTTTTTTCGCTCCAGAATGCCTATTTACGAAATAAATCGCAAAAAATCGAAAATTTACATTGATTAGATATACGCGACTCAAACCACTCGTTTCGACAACAAGATGGCGATACGCAGTGATGTATTTTGTCGATTTTTGTCTCGAACAAAATCAGTTTTTCAGTTTATCTCACACTTTAGCAGGTATCTGTCACCATTAATGCATAGTTAGATAATATATATTTAAATATACGGCACAACACAAAATTGCTTCAGTTCCCCTTTAAGCCTTAGCGTCTCCTGGCAGTATGTTCTTTTATGTTCAAGAAAAAATCGTAATATGTATTTATTTCTGTCGAATAAAGAAATTCCAGTTCCAGTTCCTGATCTACCTTGGCCACCAAAACCACGTCTGTGGGAATCCTTGGGGTCGAGCTAAGGTCTTTGTCCCATTACATTAGACATGAAAATACAAATTGACAACTGTAATGTTCGCAATCAACGTCATTTTCAGAAGAGATTAAGCCATGTTGCCGAAAATCTACCCCAAAGGAAAATACCCCACCCGTAGCCAATTTACTCTCAACGCATGCTTCCGTACGTACGAAGCGGCATATTAATTATTCAAAGCGATTCTGACACTTGTATTCAATAGGCTTCGCTGGCGGCTCTTATCACACCCACTCAGGGGGCGGCGCCAACTACCAGTGCCTACCCCTAAACCCTCAGTGGGGTGTACACACCGACGGCCCCAGGTCGGGCACTTACATGTACGGCTCGGAGTACCAATTTGAGAAATCTCCTTTTCTGAAGGTAATATTTTGTTTGTATGGTTTGTGGGCTGTTTAAATATGTACATCAAAGTAAAATTAAACAATAAGGAAAAATCGCACGCACGCACGCACGCATGTAGATTACAATGTTCTATCTTGACAAAACTTTGATGCGCTGCCGTTGATTGATTAATCAATGTTCCACATTAGTTATCCCTCAACTTGCGGTGCCGAATAAGCCACTGTTACAAACATTTTCTTGATTTCATAATATCTAATAGCTGGGTGATTCGAGTCTTCAGTACGACTTAATGTATTGTGCGTGCGTGCGTGCGTGCTTGCGTGCGTGTGTGCAATTGAGAACTGATCGAAACTCTGTCGTTGTACCAAACCCAAATTTCTATCGATGCCCCATAGGCGACAGCAAGACACTGGTATGACCGTGAGTAACACTGGCACTTAGTCTCAGGGTTGATGGATACCTGTATAAAATGCGCACGCACGATTGTAGCACGTTTTATTGGTATGACCAAAACTGTCTTGGGGCCTGACTCCTTGGGATGGATAAAAACTTGAGACTTGACTTAGACTTGCATGCTGATGACTTGGTCTTGGACTTGGACTCGAAGAACAAGCATTTTTAACAGGTCTGTTAATGTATAAGTGTACAGTAATTACATAATTATACGTTGGGTATGTTGTTGTAGAGGTACATGAGATGTCAATGAATTCGTCGATTTAAAACAAATACGTCAGTCTGTGTTATAGTTAAACGAAAAGACATGAGTACATGCATGCACGAAACACAAGCATGCATAGAGTTAAGACGCAAGTAACCGCAAGAAGGCTGTTTGACACACGTGGCATATGCACGAGACACAAACTCTCTAGAGTTAAGGTAGAAGTAACTGCAAATGACAATTATACAAGAACGCCTCTAGAGTTAACACAAGTGTCAACTAGTAGCAAAAACGATGTCGCAATTTCGGACACTATTTCGCACGTTGTTTGTCGTCATGGGTTATTTTCACGCCAACTTCGCCGGGAAACTGTGACAAAACGACGTGCCGTTTGCAGTGTGTCACGGGACAAAGTGTCAAGTGAAGATCTTGTGACATCAACAATAATTTACCATTCCTTAACTGGTAGCAATAAGGAATTTTTGGACACTATTTCGCACGTTGTTTATAGTCGTTGGTTATTTTCAGACAGGAATGTCTCCACTCCCAATATACCTCGCTTTCGTTCCCCACTCTCCAACCAATCCCGCCTAATCTCTATTGACACAGTCTGCCATATAAGTCGCTGTCTTCCCCTTCTCTTTCTACCATCCACTCTTGGAATGTAATGTCACGAATCATTTTCAGACCAACTACGCTGGGCGCCTGACCGACAACAACGTGCCGTGTGCGGTGTGTCACGTGACAGAGCGTCACGTGAAAGTGATGGTGCCAGCTCGGAAGCAGTGTCCGGACGGATGGACGGAGGAGTACGGCGGCTACTTGACGACTAGTCACCATGGGCACCACAGGGCGACGTTCGAATGTATGGACGAGGCCCCGGAGGTGATCGAGGAAAGTGGGGCGAACCAGAATGGTGCCTTGTTCTACCTGGTCGAGGGAGACTGTGGATACTCTCTCCCTTGTCCCAAATACAAACAGGGGTGGGCACTCACGTGTGTCGTCTGTACTAAGTGACTCCACCATGGGCGCTCACGTGTGTACTAATTAAGTGACCCCATCATGTACACTAGTCGATATTGGATTTATATCTGTCACATCCGGGTACTTTGTTTTTGACAGATGTAACTCGCTTCGAAACAGCTGTCGTTTATTAACATCATATTTGATAGCATGATACTTTGAACACACATTGGACTCCATCTGCTGCATGTCGGCGAAAGGTAGTTTATTTGATGATACTTTAGTATGCATGTAGTTGTAGGCATATCGCTCTCAATGGCGCTAACAACTACGGTGGGTTGTTAACTTGTATTCACTGACATTGATGAAGAAAGAAACCCCTGGTGACCAGAGGATGCAATTACGGAAAACTAGTATAATAATAACTCGAAGTAGCAACGATCTACACCGTCGTGTTCCCTATTAGAATATTGTCTACAAGCAAGCATGTAAGCTGCTGCCACCTAGCGAACAATGGATAGTCGTAGCCTAGCGCTTATAACACTGTTGTAACGAAAATTGGTTTGGCGAAAAAACAAATACCCGATGACACAAATGTCTTTGTCAATGTCTGCAACTAAAAAAATCAGCTAAACACATCACATACACAATGACATCATTGGTGGTGATGACCAAGTAGATACTAGTGACGATCAGATATGTACATGGACAGTGGTGGGATAAACGTGCTTGTGATATTTGCCTAATGCATATCTCATTAGTGGTTGATAACTGTTTTGAGAGAATCTTTAATGAGTTACAAATCGGTAAAAGACAAAAACAATCAATGTCGTCTGCATGTATCGAATACTAGCCAATTTGATAATAATCTCTCCTTCGTAGGCGTACGTGGGAATCTCTCAAATGTTTCCTTGGTTAAATGTTCAGCTCTGGGTTATATTCCTTGGTCACAAGCAGGCATGGGGTCTATTACATCACAATGTAATATATTACTGTTACGATTACTTTGTTCCTTTCTATTGGTATTACTATTATTAATACATACTGAAGCGTTTCTAAAGAATAGGTCAGAATTTAGAAGTCGTTAGAAAAAGTATACAAATAAGTTAGCGAAAGTCTTATGTCTAGAAAAAAGTAATTAGCAGCAACAATAGTGACGGTCAAAGAGCTCAGTGAATGTTTCAATGCCAAAAGGACGGGAAAAGAAAATCGAAGTGATGAAAGCGAAAAAACAGTTGAAAGAGATCGGGGGACCAAAACTGATGATATTCGAAGATTTGACTTCCTCGCGAAGTGCCCTGCTACGAGAGCTGAAAAGGGCCCCCACCGTTAAACGCACATTCACTCGCGACGGCAGAATCCACTGCGTAGTATCGTAGTATGGCAGGGAGAAAAAGGTGACGCTCGACAACCCGGATGACGTCTTCAAACTCGCTTGGTGGGAAGAGATAATCAAGAACACACACACCTCTACATGGAATATTAGACAATCCTGGACTGACTCGAACTTGAGTGCTAACTGTTCATTATGGCTGGAAACAAACTGAAATGTTCTCTGTGTGAAATACCAATACAAACACATAACAAAAAAATCAACTATCAAACACAGGTAAAAAAAACTTTCCATTTCTACTGTAATAGATGTATCAAGGTTCTTCCTTTTTATGACATTAACGATGATGATTGCATAAACTTGTCAAATGGCTACAAACTGGTAAAAATAGACTTTCATAAGACTTGTACCAATATAACACAATATCAGTTTATGTTAATGCTAACAAAAATTATTTACTGCTGTCCAACCTGCTGTGACGTTTTCCCAATTGAAGATATAAGCGATGATGAACTAATTTTTGAAAACTCACAAATTGAACAAGATTATCAAATTTACAAATTAGTTGATATATGTTCCCAGTTTGAATTTAGCTCTTCCAACTATTCTGATTATAATAGTTTCGACTTTGAAAATGATATTGATCCAGCTAACAACGTCTACAATAATTCAACATCAAAATGTGATTATTACACTGATTCAGAATTCAATGATAAAATGTGTAAGCTTAATGGCTTATCATTCATTCACTTTACTGCCAGAACACTTGAGGCAAACTTACAGAAAATTAATGACTATCTACAATAATTACATCTGAAATTTTATATCATCGCTGTATCCGAAACATAGGCTGAACTGGATGTCATAGAATCTAATTGACTACAGTGCTTATCGTGTAACTAGAGAAACCCATAAGGCTGGTGGTGTTGCATTATATATACGCAACAAACTAACACGCAGACTACTTGAAACAAAAACCATGAAAGTTGAAAACATTTTTGAATGTGTTACCGTAGAACTAGCCATAAAGAATCACACTAATGCTATTATCAACTGTATTTACAGAACCCCTGGTTCAAATTTAGATATATTTTGTGAAAAAAATAGAACACATTTTAAGTGATGTAAAAGCACTCAAAACAATATTTCTGTGTGGGGGCCTGAATATTGATTTGTTAAAGCATGAACACCATAGCAATACTAAACACTTTCTTGATTTGATGTGTAGCCTAGGTCTTTACCCTCTAATTGATAAGCCAACCAGAATTACAGACATTTCAGCCACCCTAATAGACAGCATATTCACAAATGAATTGCGGCACAATGTTACCTGTGGTACTCTGTTTAATGATATCAATGACCACCTGCCAATCTTTGCACTATGTGAGTATCAAATAAGGAGATATACTAAAATGGATACTGGGTACACTAGAGTAATAAATAAAAACACCATAAGTTTACTTACACAAGAACGAAGCTTACAATCATGGGATGATATTTTAAACTTATATGATGTAAATCAGGCATATGATTTATTCTTAAACAAATTCATGGGTTTGTTTAACAAGCATTGTCCTATAAAAAGAATTTCACGAAAAAGTAACAGTTATAACAAAGGTTTAAGACATGTGCCGAAAAAAGAAGCTTTACAAAGCATGTGTCGTATCCCGTTCACATGTAGCTGAATTAAGATACAAATCCTATAAAACAAATCAAATCCTATAAAAACAAATGCCGAAAAAGCATGTTACAGCAAAATGTTGGAGAAACAAAAAAACAATGTAAAGGGAATTTGGAAAATGTTAAACACAGTAATCAACAAACAATGCAATCCTCCAACATATCCTGCCTATTGCATGGGCAATAATAAAGAGATAAGTGAAAAGCAGGACATTGCAAATGGACAATTGTTTTTACAAATGTTGGACCCAATCTTGCAAAACAAATTACTCTACGTAAAAAGTATGTTTCTATTTTTGATTATTTGGGAAAATCACTTGATAAAAGTATGTTTCTAAGTCCTACTGATTCTCAATACATTATTAGAACTGTTCAAAATTTTAAGAACCAAATGTCAACAGATTTGATTGATTTAAACATGAGCATGGTTAAGAACATTATTGCTCATATTGTAAAACCTTTGAAGCACATATGTAATGTTTCTTTTAACACTGGAATATTTCCAAGTCAAATGAAAATAGCTAAAGTTATTCCTATTTTAAAGTCTGGTGAGAATGGTATGTTTACAAATTACAGGCCTATTTCTTTGTTGCCATATTCCCAAAAATCCTGGAGAAATTATACAGTGATAGGTTACATAATTTTCTATTTAAATATAGTATACTCAGCCCTAGTCAATATGGATTTAGATCAAACATGTCAACATCACATGCCTTAAAATAATTGGTTGAAGAAATTACTGCTTCTCTTGATAATAATAAATATGTCATTGGCATATTTGTTGACCTTAAGAAGACATTTGATCCCGTCAACCATAATATATTGGCAACAAAATTATACTTTTATGGCATTCATGGTGTTGCACATAAATGGATTATGAGTTACTTGGAAGTTAATTTGTTCCCTATGAAAACTGTGACTCGGAAGTACTCAAAAATATGTTGTGTTGTGCCACAAGGATCTGTTTTAGGTCCAAAGTTGTTTACTCTGTACAGAAATGATGATTGTAAGGTTTAAAACAAAATTAAGTTTATATTATTTGTAGACGATGCCAACATGTTCTACAGTAATAGTGATATAGCTGATCTTGTCCGGTTGACAAATATTGAATTAGAAAAGTTACGTGTATGGTTTGCAGTAAACATGCTTTCTCTCAATATATCAAAGATAAAGTATATGTGTTTGGTAATCGTATTTTAAAGACACACGTCTCTATACATATAAGTAAGGAAGAAATTAGTAAGGTTGAATTCACAAAATGTGTTGGTGTTTTGATTGATAAAAATTAACGTGGAAAAACACATTTCTATGATAAAATCTAAACTCTCTAAGAGTTTTGCCATAATGTATAGACCCAGCTTTGTCCTTGACAAAATGTATATATATATAATATATATATATATATATATATATATATATATATATATATATATATATATATATATATATATATATATATATATATATATATATATATATATGTTGAATGCTTATTTGATACAAATCTCTCTTTCTGCCATACAGCATGTACTGCATCAAAGTATGGGGTAATACATATGCTATTAATCTAAATTGCTTAGTATTGTTACAAAAAAGGTTGTGCGTTTAATTTGTAGAGCTAAGAGGTTAGACCACACTTCTTGTCTATTCTCCGAGTTATGTATCCTGAAAGTACAAGATATTGTGGAAATACGAACTGCACTTATTATGTACAAGGCAAATAACAATTTGCTACCAGTGAATATACAAAAGTTGTTTACATTGTACAATTCAGTCTATGTAACCAGACAAAGTCCCACTTAAAAAATTATGCTCGCACCAATTTAAAGAGAATGACAGCTCTTTAATATGTTGTAGAAACGTTCATCGTTTAAAAAAATACACTGCTAAAATGTTGGTTAGCTACGTAGTATAAATATAACAGCTTGGCTGTATAAATATTGATTTATTATCGCAACAAAAAATAATTGTTTTGTTTATGCTGGTCTTTACGTTATTCTTGATCTATGCTACAGTGACTATCTAGTCTAAACACTAATATTTCATTATTCATATTGAAATATAAATAGTTAAGTTGTTATCATGCATGGTGCATACTATAATTATTTGTTTCTTGTAATATTTATGGTAATTGGGCAATTTTTTAAAGTGACACACTTCTTGCCCTTTTCACCATCAAGACTGTGGTTTATATTTTATGTTTGGCTATTTTTTGTGTTGTGTTGTTGTTGTTGAAATAAAGACCTGATCCCCAAAAAACTACAATGCAGATTAAAAAAAATCGTATATTAAGAGAACAAAGGCTACACATTATAATGTACATGCAAAGAAACCACAGGAAGGCACACTGCTATATCACTACGTAGGGCTGTAACCCAAGGAGAGTTATAAGAGGTCGGTGTTGCTTCGTGTCAGACAGCAGAGGATACTCAGAATAACCCGTTGACGGAAGTACAACACGTAATTCGGCCGAATCTTTTGCCGAGCGATGAAACAATCGCGTATCGCCAGAGCTAGTGTATACCGAGCTGCGTCACTCCGACCTGCGCCATTTTGTAAATTGACGTTCAGCGCCACCAAGTAGAGGGCAGCTACAACTTTCATCAACGCATCCTATAACTCGACTCCGCATGCGCCAACTCTCTAGTTACATTTCCGGGTGAGAGGGCAATCGACGTCATAAACCCATAAACCGCTGTTGACAATGCGATTGCGTTTCATCATAATTATCTGCTACACAAACGCAAACTGTTCTCGAATATTATTGCTTTTACTACAAACTTCCTTAAACTTAGTAATGTAGTCTTCACAACTGACGCGGTTATACAACTGGACATCCGTTGAATCAAATTGCACGCATCGCCATATCATATGTTTTTATGGTATAATATGTGACAGTGCCACTGCCAGTGTCAGTGAGTGACACTTGCTGATGTTGGGGATATCAATGAAAATATATATTTTGTTTTATATATTGTTATTATATTGCTGAAATTCAGTACATCGTACATATCACGTTTTGCAATTACCATCTGATGTGCCATTTCCAAAGAAATAAAACCTACCCTGTACTCAAATTTCCTAGACAAATTTTCGGCATACCAAGTAAATTATCAATATCTGTAAACTAGTTTTATTAACTTACTAGTCAACCAGAACATTATCGCCGATCTCTAGTTTCTTGTCGTATATTTTTTTGCAGTCAGACTCAATTAGACTTGATCTTGAGGTCAGTGTCACTGTAATTGAAACGTCAATTCCGGAATTGGTGAAATATAAATGGTATTTTCAGTTACTTTTCAATTATTTCTTGTAACTTTTCTACTCAAATTATTTGCTACAAATATTAAATTAAATATAATATGTTTATCATTATATGTATCATGTACTCAAAGGAGTACAAACTACAAATACACATCCAAAGAAATGTTCACCAATAATTTCGGAAAATGAACTTAAATGTATATGCTTAAATGCCAGGAGCATAGTAAATAAAAAAATCGAGTTAGACATTATGGTAGCATATACTGATCCTTACGTAATCATGGGCTACTAAAGATATAGTAGATGCTGAGTTATCACCGACAGCTTATGTAATGTTTAAGAAAGAACGGGGGAGGGGGTAATTGTGTATATATATATATATATATATATATATATATATATATATATATATATATATATATATATATATATTAAATAATATATCCAAACATATGAAATAACACTGAAGAGTGAAGGAAGCAATTTGGTGTAACATAGACATAGTTACCAATAAGTCAACATTAACAATAGAATACTAATAGATCGGAGTAGTTTATATTATCGTAGTAGTCAAACATAGTCACAGGACAAGAAGAATATATAAAACTACAAGACTATAAGGGAGGTGAGCAAGGGGGAATGGGTGATTTTAACCATGGCCATATACAATGGAAATCATTAGTGTTACAGAGTGCTGGGGGTAACGACCATCAATTTCTACTTCTATCACAGACACAGGATTGTTTGCTTGCTCGATATGTTTTGGAACCAACCAGAGCAGAGGTTGGAATGTGTTAGATTTAATTTTGTCTTCTCAAAATGAATTAGTTGACAATGTTAAAATATACGAATCTTTGGGTTCAAGTGATCATAACCAAATCCATTTAAATATTTTAATATAAAAGTAAAACAGGGAAAAAATATAAAAAAAACAACGGAGTGGGGTACCATAAGAATCAGTATCAGGCCCTACTGTTTTTAATATATACCGGAATATATATATATATATATATATATATATATATATATATATATATATGTATATATATATATATATATATGTATATATATATATATAAATGATTTGTAAGATGACAAATCTAGATCTAGATTAATTAGTTAAATGGTCAGAAAATGGCAAATGTTATTCAATTTTGGGAAGTGTAAATGCACACACATAGCAACTGTGTAAGTTGACATATTAGTAATAACGGTCCATTGATTCATGTTTGCAGATACGTATTACAACAGGGAAATTCACACGAATTTACAATGAAATGAAAAATAAAGCATGACAATATTGATTATAAGTTTTATATTTTTTTAAAAGTTGAATTTCAATGTTACACACGAAATACAAATTTCTGGAACCTTAATTTTTTTTCGAAATGGTTTATAAATCAGCACTACTACTTGTGTAGTACCAACATATAAAATACGTGACATGCAAAATGTGACATGGGGGCAACACAACACTAATTTAATAATAATTGACACACCAGAGGAAACACCCTTAATCATCTCTTTAGAATGTCTGATTTGCATGTATTCAGCCTCGGATTTGCACACAGCTATGGATCAGTATAATTGACACTGCAAACTGCATGTTTGATAGTAAGTACCATAATGAGGTTTAGTACTATACTGTCCTATTTTTCAAATTATGCTGTTTTTGTTTGTGCGTTTGGTGATTAAAGATAAAGTTAAATGGATTATATCTTATTGTTTATATTAACCTGGGCATATTAAATAAATATGTCACATAACTATTTGTGTTATCACAATTAACTTACCTTATTATGTTGTGTTATTACAGCGTGTACTAAAATGTCATACTGTTATGTAAACAGTAGTTATCAACTAAGAAAAAGTCTACTTAACACACATCACACACGTAACTAAAATGTGTCATAGACGATTTTATAATTGTTTAATGAAAAAAATAACCAATCACAGTCATATGAATAGTATACGTATACACATGTGCTTAACTATGATAAAGCAACTTATTAAATGCTACCATAATTTCACAGACTTTTGGCAATATTTGCTAATAACCAATTCACCCATCTGAATTTAGATTTTTGTGCGTCACACATATATTTATATATATTTTATAATATTTTATTTTAAATTCATTACTGTTTAAAAATTTATTTTGTCTACCCTAACTATTCAAAAACATGTAGAACAATGCAATGATCAAAATTAAAACAGTCGGCAATACTTTGATATGGATCTGCTATTTCAAAGAAAAAAATTTCTGAATGTCATACACACGACACGTAACGCTGCCGCTGGAATCACCCTTTTATAAAATCATATTTCGAAAAGTAATTTACCGATTTTGAAACTGTTTTCAATTTCCCATGGCCGCAGCCATATCATAAAAAATATAAAGCAAAATAGATCGACACCACCAATATCAACTGACAACAATAACACTGTCTATGACTATGACTATGTGTGTCACTCAGACAGTGTCCTGCGGGCGATGCGATGGCGATGTGTGCAATTGTTCGTTTACGTTCTTGCTTTGATTCAACGGATGTCCAGTTGTAAAATCGCGTCAGTTGTGAAGACTACATTGCCAGGTTTAAGGTGTTTAGAAATAAAGCAATATTTTTCAAGAACTGTTTGTATAGCAGAAAGGATAAAACGCAATCGCATTGTCAACAGCGGTTTACGTCGACTGCCCTCTCACCCGGAAATGTAACTTGAGAGTTGGCGCATGCGGAATCGAACTACCGGATGAACTGACGTAAGTTGTAGCTGCCCCCTACTTGGTGGCGCTGAACGTCAATTTACAAAATGGCGCCTCTATGTTAATTCGTAGAGTGACGCAGCTCGGTATATACTAGCTCTGGTATCGCCAACGAATGCTCAATCGCGTTCAAACGTCAAATCAGCCATTTTTTTATGTTCCGATGCTAGTGTTGTGATTTCTTTTTAATATTAATAAGCGTTACCGTTGGTACGATGAATTCTTTGATAAAACAGTCATTCTTTCCGTTCTCTAATTTGAAGTACAAGTTGTATTTCCGTCGACTGTTGATCCCGCGATACGCTGCGTTTATACACGCCCGCCATCTAGCGATCAAAAACATTCCGTGTAACGACTATTGAAAAAAATCACTATATGACCCACAATCAACAAAAACAACCAAAACATCAGCGTTAGTTACGCTGTGTTGCACAACTATTTAATGAAGCAATCTCCTTTTGCCAAACAATCTAGATAGGAACATGTATTTCCGGTTATGATATACATATTCCGGAAGTTATGAAACGTGAATGAAAGTGCAACATTTCAGGATAAGAAATAAGGCAATTTGGTAGTGTTAGTTGACGATTGGTATGTATAGTAACTTACATTTACTGTCGACCACTGCGTGTTTCAGTAAAAAATAACTACTAGTAATAATAATACGACTACCACCACTACTACTGCCCCTGCCACTACCACTACCACTGCCACTACCACTAATAATGCATTCTTGTTAACATGTACGTATTTGTAACTTTACGTGTGCAACAAAGAAACCATCGCGTAGTTAAAATTAGCTGCGTGTGTGTGTGTGCGTGCGTGCGTGCGTGCGTGCGTGCGTGCTTGCGTGTGTGTAGGTTGATTTACGATCGTCAAGTCCAAAAGCATAACTTTTACAACTACATAGAAGCATGCATAGATATTAACATTAAATTGTTTTTGCATTTATAAATCACTTTATATAAATATATATATAATTATTTTACTTTATATATATTTTTTATATATATAACCTTTCCATGAAATGGTGATTGTCCACCGTACGTCTAATTGAACATCTGTTTTCCCAACTCAAATCCTGAATATGGGGATTGTTTCTAAAATAGGGTTCATTACTCTGGTAACGAACATTTAAATTACTTGATATACATTACTAGGCTAGAGGAAATGTCCCGTTATCAAATACGAGATGGAATTATGTGTCCAATTATTTCTCACTTACACACTTTGAAGAAGAATATATTTTGGCACACAATGCCTTGAGGGTGTTACGCTAACGCATACAGTAGAGCAGACAATCCACTGAGCTGGTAGTACTCTGCCTCTGTCAGTAATTCAGTCAGGATGCCGCGGTCACTGGGCAGTGCGCCGTCCTTGAAACCTCCGTCCCTCAAGTAGTTGAGGATGTAGCGGAAGTGAGTTCCGTCGCGATCAATGAAGTAACTCCCGTCGTCTTCTCGCTGAATGGAATGTCTCCCGCTGAACATGGCTGCTAGCATCGACTCTTGGTCTTTTGTGAGGGTCAGCGTTGACGTCATGTAGACGTGTCCACCGACGTTCAGTTTAACACGACTCTCATGGATCGTGTTCACATAGGACATGCGTTGTATTTCCTCCTGCAACTTCTTCCGATCTTCCTGCAACTTCTCCCTCTTCCTATCCAGTCGCTCTTCCTTAGCCTTCAACTGCCTCTCCTCCTCGCGCACAACTCGCGTCTTCTCGTCAAGTTCCCTCTGTGTCGAGCTGACATGTTTCATCTTCGCCTCCAGCTCAATAACACCACCAACGGTCGCTTGAAGTGTGTTGCTGAATCCTTCAAACATCGATTTGACTGTCAAAGACAAATCCTTCTCCCTTATCTTAACATGCTGAAGACCTTCTGTGAGAGGGCGGTACTGGTTGAAGTACTCGTCTGAATACTCTCTCGTGAGTGGGGGCCACTTTCCATCCGTGGGGCAAAGCTCAAGTGCAATGGTGTGGATACTCCCCGGGGGCCGCTATTGAATGAAAGACCACATATTAGCAACATCACTTATGGCAGCATTACATTGACGTACGCACGCACGCACGCACGCACGCACGCACGCACGCACGCACGCACGCACACACACAGCCTCTCGTGTTACATCATCCCATTATTATCATTGCCGCATTTAACATCACATCTTGAAATGAGTTATACACATCAAATCATTCGGCAAGCTTCGGATGTTTATGGTGGGGGGGACTGTGATAGCATCAGTAATCCGGGAATAATTGATTTCGTACAACTATCGTGTAAAAACTGTTGGAAATGGCACTTGTCAATCTACGTTTCTGTTGTCGCTGTTTTTAGATCTCCACTTTCTCTATATCTGGATTTAATTTGGCATATGTCTGCGGAGAATTTGCCTTGATTTATCATCTATAATGTAGAAACAAGATATTATGATATGATAAATGCTTCGTTGGGAGTTATACACATGTACATTATATTACTAATGATTTCAGTTATACTCACAATATGTACAATTTAGAAAGCTCTTTATGTAAAAAAATAAAAATATAATGTCATATTGCGTAGTAAATGGACAACTTCCTGGCCGATCATATCGGAAAGGAAAAACCACCTGATGGTGTTCCTGTAGCAAACGAGCTCAGGGTTCTGCCATTAAGCATCAGCAGGGTATAAATGAATATTTTTACACATGTCAAAATAGTGTTTATACAATGTGAGGTGAAAATGACTGGTTTAATTGTTGCGGTAGTGTTAGTCTGTGATCTTCAGTCCGCAACCTGGGAAACAATCCGCAGTACGCGAAACGGTTCGTGGTCAAATTACGCCAGGTGATCACGTGGCAAACGAGAGTCATTCCCTTTGTGTTGGAATTCTGAGTCACGCTAGACGTACTTTGCAGAGCCATCACATTGGAAGTTTTTCTTCCCACCAACCTCCCCTGTCTACCTCCATTGTTCGCGTGTTGCTTACCATGTTATGATTATGTATTATATGTATACATTCAACTCCCGATAGTTCATAATTTGGTTGTGCTAAACAATCACAATTGTGCGTTAACGCTTTCCTTCATGTATAATTTTCCCATAGGGTTTTTAGAAGGTTTTAGTGCGTATAGTCTGTATTCACTTGTATACACAATGTATTGGTCAGCAATATGTATGCTGTACGACAATTTTTAACAAGTGAATTTTTCTTTCATGAGAATCCCAATGGGGATTGTGGTACATAACCTTTAATTTTTAGATGCATATTTGACTGGTTAGTTGATCGTTGTACAACATTGTTATGATGATGATATTCTATGTTTATGTGGTGGGACAAAGGACCGCCCCACCTTTGCTACTTCTACTTTTGTCATTTAATAATTGTTTCTCAATGAGCAACTTTGTATTGGCAACTAAGCGATATCTCATTTGATATACATGTATTGTATATTTCTTGATGAGTATGTTTGTGCAAGGAACTGGTGTCAACCTTTGACACAAGTGTGAAATTCACGCGGGTCAAGACGTAGTAGAAGTAGTAGTACTGGCCTTTTCAGTAGTCATCCCATTTTATATTTCCGAGCTGTGATCGCCTTTGATACAAAGAAGACATTCCGGTACATAAAGGCTCACAGAATTGCATCAAATATTGGGCGGTGCAAGGCAGCAGCTCTCCCGCAATTCCACAGCTTGACTGGTGTGACGATGTTTCATCCTTCACGGGACGGGGAAAGAAAACGTGCTGGGACGTGTGGAAAATGTTCGAGCCACTGACATAATCCCTTCTGAATCTTGCTGCAGCACCGACCCAGCTCCACTTAGCTGAACTGCAGACCATTCAGAGATTCACGGTATAGTTGTACATTAGAACGTGTGGACCGGAAACTGTGAATGAAGCCAGGAACCATAATTTTATGTTCACACATCGCTGTTCGAACATTGCAAACGAGCCGCGTATCAAGGTGGGCATATATGAAGTCAAACACCCACCCTCAACCCAGTACTTCCTAATCCCCTGGAATGGGGATGGTGTGTGTGTGTGTGTGTGTGTGTGTGTGTGTGTGTGTGTGTGCGTGTGCGTGTGCGTGTGCGTGTGTGTGAAGGAGGCTGCGCACAATAAAGAACCCACTGACACTGAGTGGAATTTGTGAGTGATGAACGGAAGACCGTAAAGAATGGAACAGAATTAATAATGCAACAATTTGTTCGAGACAATTTCATTTAGACGAGATTGTGCACACGTGTTTTCGTGTAACTGAGCACATGGGGAGTGTTTCTCTCAACTGCCATGATACAACTTTGTAAGTACTTAGTGAGTTTCCAAATAGCTAAACAAACTATGAACCACTGTCATATCAATGGTAGACTGTAGTGTGGTCATGTTTTTTTAATAGAAAGAATAATGATCAAGAGTCAAGCATTTAAAACCACTCAAACATGTTAATTATAAGTGGACATATGCCAAATGTAAGATGTGTCAGATTTTCGTTTATCTTAATCGATTCCTCGTGTGCCAAAACAATAGTTTAGCATTTTAAATCACTAAAAATGTTTAATTAGAAGTGAAGATGCGCCCACAGAAATGTATTTCTGAATTTCATTGCGGCAATTTTGAATATTGTGTTTATTGTTTCATTATTTTTTATTTTTTTGGGGTCAAAAATACACTTCTTGTTCTTGTTCTTGAATATGATGCCACGTCCCATTGAAAGGCAAATTTCGTTGGGGTCCATCTCTCATTTTTCTTTCAAAATGTCATAGCACACGTGTTCCCAATGTTGTGCTGAACAATCGACCTGTTTGTGTGTGCTAAGAAGCTCTACTAATGTAATTCACGCAGAAAATAGTCACACGTAAACATATTATGTAAATTAAAATATGCCGATATTGGCTACTTACTTGTACATACTGTTGGCCGAAAGCGTAAACCTGTTGGCGTTGTTGACCTCGATTCAGCCCAGGCAAAAGACTGTTGACTGGTGTGCTGCGATCTAACACCGGCTGGAAGAGAGGATTAGTTGTCTCCTCGCGCACCCACAGTTTCGTCTTCCTGTCGGCCGTCACACCGAAGATCCTGCGAAGCTGCAGCTCAATGTAGCCACACTCCTCGGTGATCTCGAACACTTTCTGTCGTTTTTTCAAAAGATCGCTGTACGAACTCAGCAGACATATACTGAAAACCGCCTGGGACGAGCCAGTGCGTCCGCGCCGATCGAGCTCGTGGCAGTCGGCGACACCGTACCACTGCACCCACTTAAGCCAGATTTTCTCATCCATCAACATGTTGCGTTGGTCTGGAGCCATTGTTATTGGACATGGTGGAATGTAAGAAGTATGCGCAATAACGGCGGCATTATGCTCTACACACATTGTCAGGCGGCCTGGGCGGTCGGCATCAACTGGTGTCTGCTGCATCGCATAACCGACATGACGCTGCCATTTCTCGTACCACTCCGGTGCTACGCAGTAGGCATACGTGCCTGCAGGCTCCAGTTCCAGAGACGAGATGATGCGACGCTGTTCATCAACACTTGGTGCGGCGTCCTCTGACATATTTGCTGATTTCTGTCAGTAGATGTTTGCTGCAACAGTCGACATTGTATTGAGCACTGAGAAACAAGGTGTCAAAAGTAATTGGTCATCGACCTGTACCAAGCAACACACGACCAGACGACAGGTGAGCCACGCATCCTGAAACATGGGTTTAATTCTGCCGACTGACGTTTTAAACGGATTTTGACGAGTAGCCCTTTCGCATTCGACCGAACTGTTTCAACCACGCCGTTTCTCATGTTATTTGATATAATTTTCCCACAATATATATATACATTGCATTTGGACCATCATCATAAGTGCCATTGTGTCATGGCCTGCAACGATGTATTTTGAGCTCCGTGCCTTAAGTCCTCCGGAAAAGTCATCCTGAACAGACGCATGAGTATGGATGTGAGATACGTATGTTTGTAAGTTCTCAACCTTCATGTGTTTATATTGTTTCATATTTGTGGTGGCGCAAGGAGCCCCTCTTAAGGGGAAATCGTATGTAGTAAAGAATCCTTTATGTAAATATCGTCTATGTGCAATGAATGATCTAGTTCATTATCTTAGGCACGTTTTGTTGACGTATCTAGTCTCTGAAAAAAGTTGAAGCTATTTTAGCGGAGGTTCCTATGGTGGGGTAAGAAGCCCACCCAGGGGGCAAAAAGTCCCCCTCTGGGCGTTTGCAATATTATAAATTCTTTATTTGAATATTGTTTTCATATATCGCACACAACCGATACATGTATACCACTAATATAATCGTATTAGCCTATTGTATGCATTTACTTAGTTTTTCTCAGTTTCCCGTGGCTATTGTACATAGTGTCACTTTGGCAAGGAGGATTTTTATAATTATGAAGCTCACATTTGAATGTGAACAGCTTATCGCGTGTTTTGCATCTACTACAACCATATTGTGGTCAGATGAACACGATGATATGCGGCTCCAACTGGCTATCTCGAAATTCTCAGTTATGAGCCTTATGGCTAGATGGAGGGGGTTTAGCAATTTCTCGTACAGGAGCATCTTGCCCCACCTTACCCTATGAATTGTATTGTGAACTGTAGTAAAATTTAACATTTTATACCAAAATTATGTCTAACAAGTTACCAGAATCCGGAATCAGAATGCTCCAGAACTCATATTTGGAACTTGAGAAACAATTCCTGGGTAGCTCTCGCCCCCACCGAGAGGGGAGGCCTTTCTCGCGCTCTTTTTCTAATACCGGAAATCTCCCGGTTGAATGTGTAAGGGGTGTTTATGCGCTCAACCGTAAAGACACTCAAGTCAACCTCACCTCCCCGTGGTGCACCCTGGTAACCAGTACATTGTGCTGGGCAAACGAGGCTATGGCTAAGGGAAGGAAAACCCCGAAAATAAACATATTTGCGGAGGGCCAACAACCCTCCCAGCTCAAACGATGTTACAAAAACCACAAGTGAATTTCAAAAGCCAGCTTGTGCTGGAAATGGCTACAGGAAGGTGACGGCCCAGATACCAGCAGATGATGACATCATTTATTTGGACAGTATGACGCTTCCGAATCAAAGCCAAACGGAAGTTCGGAGGCTGACAACGTCGTTAACCAAGCCAAAAGTTAATGTAAATATAGGATGTTGGAATGTGAGAACGTTGTACTCTATAGGGAAATCAGCCCAGCTTGCAAGAGAAATGGATAAATATAAAATAGATGTCATGGGCATTAGTGAATGCAGATGGATGGGACAAGGAAAAGTCAAGATGAACACCGGAGAGAGCGTAATTTTTTCAGGGAGAGAAGACAACATACACAGACACGGAGTGGCAATAATGATGACGAAGAAAGCAGAACAAGCATTGCTGGAATGGAAACCTATCAGCGATAGAATTATTTATGCTAGATTCTTCTCCAGGTATATAAAGCTATCGATCATACAAGTCTATGCACCAACAAATGAAGCCAACGTTGAAGATAAAGACAATTTCTACGAACAGCTTCAGACAGTTGTGGACAGTATTCATAAGCATGACATACTCTTAGTAATGGGGGATTTAAATGCCAAAGTTGGAGAAGACAACGAAGGATATGAAGGCATAGGAAGCCATGGAGTAGGTGAAAGAAATGACAATGGAGAAAGACTTGTTGACTTCTGCGGACTCAATAACCTCGTGGTAACAGGTACCATTTTCCCACATAAACTGATACATAAACAGACATGGACATCTCCATGAGGAAAGACAAAGAATCAAATAGACTATGTGTTAGTGAGCAGGAAACACAGGACATCGGTAATGGACACTAGGGCCATGAGAGGAGCCGACATTGCGAGCGACCACCAATTAGTGCGATCAAAAATCAAGCTGAAACTAAAGAGAAAACAAAAAAACAAGGCAATCAGAAAGAAATTTGATATAATTAAGTTACAGCAACCAGCTATTAAAGCCCAATTCTCACTGAAGTTGCGCAACAAATATGATATATTACAAGACTACGACGAAACAGGCGACGAAGAAGTTGAGAAACAATGGCAAGACTTTGCATACAAAGAAACAGCTCAAGAAGTACTGGGGTACAAAAAGAAAGGGCAAAAACCATGGATCAGCAAGGAGTCATGGGAGTTACTAGAAGAGAGAAAACGACTGAAGAACAACATCGAGCAGACAAAGTCAGACAGGATTAAGCAGAAGTACATGGATAAATATAGGTGTAAAGACAAAGAAGTGAAGAAGAGCATGAGACAAGACAAGAGGAAGTGGGTTAACCACCTTGCCATGGAAGCAGAGGAAGCAGCACATAATGGAAGAATGAAAGAAGTGTATGATATTACAAAAACCCTCAGTAATGACAAACGTAAGACAACAAATGCAGTGAAAGACAAATGTGGAAATTTAATAACGGAAGGATTGGCCAGAAGGAAGCGATTGAAAGAACACTTTGAGGAAATCCTTAATAGACCTATACATGATGACCCTGTAACAGATGTGGAGATAGATCCGATCATAAATGAAATCAACACTGAACCAATAACAAAGGCAGAAATTAGAACAGCACTAAGGAAGATGAAAAACGGGAAAGCAGGGGGCAAGGACGAAATTACAGCAGAATTATTAAAAGCAGACATGAATACAACAGAGAAATGGCTTGTCAAATTATTCAGAACATTTTGGGAACAAGAGAAAGTGCCCAAAACGTGGAAGCAGGGACTGATCGTTACAATACCAAAGAAAGGTGACCTCACAGAGTGCGGGAATTGGAGAGGAATTACTTTGACATATGTTCCTAGTAAAGTATTCGGAAGAGTAATCATAGACAGAATAAGAGATGGAGTTAACAGCAAGTTGAGAGACGAACAAGCAGGTTTCTGAAGTGGGAGAGGCACAGTAGAACATATATTTATTTTACGAAATATTATAGAACAGGTAGTGGAATGGCAGGCAACTCTATACATCACGTTTGTGGACTTTGAAAAAGCATTTGACTCAGTGCACCGAGAGAGTCTATGGAAAATTATGGAGAGCTATGGAATTCCATGCAAGATAATCCACATGGTACAGATGTTATACGAAGATAGTGAATGTGCAGTGTTAGGCGAAGGTGAGGAATCTGAGTGGTTCAAGGTCAAAACTGGAGTTAAACAAGGAGATGTAATGTCTGGATTTATCTTCTTGATAGTAGTGGACTGGATAATGAGAAACACAACAGCAGGAAACAAAACAGGGATAAGATGGAACTTCACGTCAAAACTAGAGGACCTGGACTTTGCCGACGACATAGCACTCATGTCATCATGCTACACACATGCAAACAAAGACAAGACAACTGAATCAATTTGCAGCAAGGACAGGACTAAGAATAAATAAAAAGAAAACTCAAATATTGAGGATAAACAGCAAGTGCGAAAACAGAATACTAAACGATGATCAAGAGCTAAAGGAAGTGGACAAGTATAACTACCTTGGTGCGAACGTTAGTAAGCAAGGAGGAGGCGGCGATGACATGGTAAACAGAATTCATAAAGCGAGGGTATCCTTCATGAAACTAAAGCAGATATGGAGTTCAAATATATACACATTGAGATCTAAATTTAGACTTTTTAACGCACGTATTAAACCAGTGTTGTTGTATGGAAGTGAAACATGGAAAATTAACGAAGGAGACAACAGAAAGTTAGATAAATTTTTTTTCAAGTGCTTAAGACGAATCCTACAAATTCGATGGCCATATGTTGTATCAAATCGAGATATTCTGGCAAAAACAAAATTGAAGACAACCAGCACTGAGGTCAAGTTAAGAAGATGGAAGTGGGTAGGACATATCCTACGAATGGACAAGAACAGCAAATGTGAGACTGCACTGACCTGGACGCCTGAAGGTAGAAGAAAGGTTGGTCGACCAAAGACAATGTGGCGATCAACTATTGAAAATGAAAGACGTATACTGGGGTGGAACGGCTGGAACGAAGCCAGACGTGTAGCAGCTGACAGAACAAGATGGAGGAGATTCACTTCGGCCTTATGGGCCACTGGGCCCGAAGAGGATAGGTGAGGTAGGTGAATGTTCAAAGGTTAGGCGACATAGCGCATAGGGTATCTGATATAAACTTGATTTGCATTGTAATAACCAAATAACTCCCAAAAATACTGTGATAAAATAAATATAAACGTTGATCATGTAATGCAACTAATCTAGTTGATAATTATTATCTACTAACCGCTTTATCGATGTACAAGCTGCTTGTTCCTGTGACGTGGGGGAAAGAAGGATCTAATTTCCCTATATGGCTTGCATGTGGTTTCACTTTCGCTTTCTGAGAAATACGATGATGGTTGATGATGTTAGTTTGTCGAGAGCCTGCTTATACTTACAGGCGGATGGTGCGGAATGAGGGGGAGCGACAAAGAGGTTGGTTAGCAGGGTGCATCCAACATGCATTTGAGATTTGCCTCTGCCTCTATAGTAACGGAATGTCGACTTCCGAGTCGGTTCGAACCGGTACGAGTTGGTTGCTCGGCGGCCAAGGTGGCTATTTTTAAACATAAACATTCAAGCCCGATCTATACAATGCTACCCATTTCATTGGTGTTTAGTTTACCTATCGATTTACATATAATAATAAAGCGAACGGTGTTGCTACAGTGAGTTACAGTATATATGTACTTTGTCTTTGTAGGTATTTTGATTATTTTATCAGCACTGTAGGACCTATTTACACTGTCGGTGTTACAATATCACCACTGACACCAGGAAGTACATTTTTTACGACGCGATTCTTTTTAGCCAGGTTTGTCTACACTGTACATAATAGAACAAGATCTTACAACGCTTCAGTGGAGTGTTTACTAAACATGGTGACAGTGTGTAACAACGAGAACACACCTTTAAGGCCAGATTTTCTTCTCGGCGATTTCACGAAGGCGAGCGAGAGTCGCATAAGCGAGACTAGGAGTTTCTGACCTACTCTAACGGCTCTGAGCCTAGCCTCTATTTCGTTACTTCGCTTCGCATGACTGCATGCCCCACACCAAAATCTAGACTAGAGCAGTGTCAGTTGAAATCGGTGGGTGGGTGGGGTGGGGTGGGGTGGGGAGGGTGTCTTAGCGATCGTTATACATTCTTTATTAAAAATGTGTTTTGCTCGTCTAGCTGTCGATGTCAGAATGATAGCATTTATTGCCATGCCAGTTTTTGGATATGTTTCAATTGAATTCGAACGGAAAAGGAACACGGACTCTACCATGCATCAGTGAAGTATATGTATAATGGCCTGCGAAAAAAAGGCATGCTTGTCGTTAAACGAAGTGGTTACGTAGCCGAGCATCGGAACCCTGCATGTCAATGATAAGTGTCCGAGCACTAAACGCGCATGCGCCAGTTTTCACAAAGCGGATGCGCGCGCCTCTCTCTCTCTCTCTCTCTCTCTCTCTCTCTCTCCCTCTCTCTCAAACATGGCGATCGAGCATGGCGTAGTTATGTTTGGCTCGCTTAAAGTTGGTGATACGTTCGATAGTTTTGATGACGTTCAGCATAAAATAAAGGAAATAGAAGATGCGTCGTATTTTAAATACAGACTTCAAACACGGACTTTAATTTTAAGTAGATGAGGAATGCTGTGTCCAGCGTAATGTTTACATTGTTATAATTGTTTTGAAACAACCCTCTAAGACTTGTCAGAGTGTGCTAACCCGTACGTAGCTAGTCTCGCTTATTCCACTCTCGCCCGCCTTCGCGAACTCGCCGACGGGGAGGTCTCATTGTTACCCACCATTCCTGCAACATTCCACAGCATTCACGCAACATTACATACAACCTTAAAACAACCTTTACACAACCAAGAGGTAACATTCAAGCAACATTTTCGCAACTTTAATACTTTCACAAAACGAAACCACAACTTCTAGGCAGCTTTAGAACATTCATACAACCTTTACACAACCACCATGGAACCTTCAGGTAACTTTGGCAAAACGTTGATACAACCTATATACAACCAAACCACAACATATAGGCAACCTTAAAACATTCACACAACCTTTACACAACCACCACATAACATTCAGACAACATTTGTACAACTTTAATACAACATTAAAAACCAATATAATAAAATAAGTTGCATTTATTTCAATAAAATTTACATATCCTCCGTGTCTTCCGCATTAATACAGGGGTTTTCTTTCCTTGGTCCTGGAATGAAAAAAATCAATTACAAATTGTTCATTTAATATATTTCTTAATGAATCCTTATGCCACTATACTTATAGGTTACAGCTACATTATAATTTAAATGTCATGGTTAAAATGCAAAGTGTATGTCCTTGAATATATATAGTTTATATTTGAAATAATTTACAGAAACATACCATTCTCACTATGCTTAGTGGAAAATGAAAATGTTTCTATTTTGGTGGCACCAGACCCCACATATTTGTCATAACATCCATCTGTTTACATTTGAAAATGCATTTTTGATTATTCTTACACATTTATGTGTGTTTTATTTCACAATGAAAATACATATTTCATTTATCATTGAGAATTACTTTTACTTATAGACATTTAATACTAATATAAAGCATAAATGCAAACTTTTAAATGTAAACAAATGAACATTATGATGAATACACACGTTTTGTTGCACAGGTTTAATAATACATGATTACAAGGTAAAATGCATGCATTTAATGACATGCGTTGATTTTACATCATAATTATATATTGATAATCAATATTTTAGAGAACGCATTAATATGTACCCAAGTGCTACCAATGTAAACACTGACCAGTAAAGATGAAAGGGTCGTGTTTTGATTGATTGTACAGTTATATGCAAGACCATACTAAAACCTCATCATGAATGACATATCAATATCAATTGGGGCATATGCAGTTTTTTATATTTCATGGCAGTTTTTATTAAATGTACTTTCCTATGTTTTACATGCAAAAAAGACCTGTACCTCTTGCATGACCTAACACAGAATAGTATCACTAAGACTTGTTTGATAACCCGTTGCTTTGTGCTTGACTCCCCCACTCTTGTGCGGAGCATATTTGAGGGTCTCCATCATGACATCCTCGACCTCTGTAGCCTTGGTGTTTATGTTTGCTCGGATACATGCCTCTGAAATAAACAGTAGAAAACTTGGAGATATATTTAATATCATATATTTCTACATGACACTTGGTATTTCCATATACAAACAATAATTTCCTTAAAAAAATTATTTGCAAAAAGTACAGCTTGAAAATACTGCAAATATACACTTATCAATAGTTTTTTAATATTCAATATAACCCTTGTGGGATGCTTTTAAAATGTCAGTCGTCTCTTGGCTTTAATGCATTTTAGCAATAGGGGGTGAATCTAATCAAGACAGATACTCATACAGACTTCTCTATTTGAGTCATTACTAAAGACGCATTTGATATCAGATTTGGTATGCATCATTGTTATAGTTCACCCTTTTTAGCAAGAGGAATGTTGATAAGCAATGTTAAACAAAACAATATATTTGCCCAATACCAACCCAAATTTTCAATACACATATATATATTAAAATATATATATTAAAATATATATATATATATATATATATATATATATATATATATATATATATATATATATATATATATATATATATATAATTATATATATATATATATATTACTGTGAAGAACTGTTTAACTTAACCAAAATGAAAAATGCAATTTCCAACTCAGAAAAAGAACAACCATTACTTGTTACAAGCATACCCCGTCTGCTCACCCGTTATTGCGCACAATTATTACTGTAAATTGGGAAATGTAAATACAGCGCCCTAAATGCCAGGTTATACCAGCGACTGTAAAAAGGGTTACAACTGTCAGTGTATATTCACTGCATTCCGTTATAATGGAGAATCAATGTAAAGGCCTGGGCCTAATGCCAGATACATAAAAGTCACAGGGTCACAATATGGTGGCACAGTTGTAAACCAGTTTCATCCATTCAGTTGTACAAAAAACTTATGGAATTACACGACTGAATACGTTTTGTGCACTGGTTGAGGCATTGCTGAATACTTCCCAATGAAGTCAAATTAATTGGTGTTTCAGCGAACAGATCTAGGAGTGGGTGTCAAACAGAATGTCACTAGCCCCAGGAATGTGACACTGTGCTGTTTTTAATTATATGAATTTGCTTTATAACAAACACATGTATTCTGGAAGCACACTTTTTTAGGAGTGGAAATATTAGTAGCTCTCCAGTACATAAATGTCTTAACTGCTATGTTTTGCTTGTAACTGCATACTGAGTGTACTTTTGGTACACATGACACCATTGGCTATTGTAGATGATGTTTTACTTTTCTATTTATAGATGTCATTTGTGCACATGGGCACCCTCTTGGGAGAATCTGAGGAACTAATCGATGGCTAGTTTGATGATGATTGTTCAGAATGATGAAAATGGCACCCAGGCCTCACGGGGAACAGTGGATGGCGAAAGTGACATCAGTGAATGCTATGTTGGCATAGGGACAGCAGAAGGTAAAGTTAGTTGTATATGCAACTTGGTTTCATGCAGCTCATATACTTAACTTATAAAATAATATAATATAATAATAATATAAAAAGACCTAGACATGTACATTACAATGCAAATCCTATAAAGAAAATGTTTTTTTGTTCATGACTACCCTAATCCTTGCCAAGCAGTAAAAATAATCATTACTACTTTAGAGGACATGAGGTAAAATTAGTAAAGGATCAGTGTAGATTGGATATCAGGAAGTACTCGTTCTAACAGAGGACAATAAATGAATGGAACAAGTTGTCTATGGATTGTATAATGGCTAGCAGCATGAATATGTTTAAAAATAAGGTTGATACATCTCAAGAGGGCGGGTTACACATAGATTAAAAATGTTGGACTCTCGATAAGCCAATGGCTTCCTTGTCCACTTGCCATCTGGGCCTTTGGCGTGGATGACAAATCTTGTTAATCTAAGGCAGTTAATATCTTTTATTACTATTTGCTCTGAATTAGGCATACACATATGGCTGCTACATATTAGAAATGTAGTGAAATGTGACTTAATTGTTGTTATATCTCCAGATATTTCGGCTCAATCTCTCGGCTTTCATCTGTGGATTATGATAGCGACATTTGATTTGTTTAGTCTTGATGGGAATCTCCCTTATGATATCATGAATTTTGCATTTTATTTTTATATATCAGATGATAGGTCTAATAAATACATCTGAGTTTGAGTTGGGATTAGATTCAGCCAAATTATCTGAGCAAGTTTTTTGAGAGGTAAAACAAAGTGAAAAACACTTTAAAATCAGTTGTTTCATGAATTTTTTTGTGGTCAGAAATATTCTAGAAGAATATATGTAATATTACAGAATCAAGTCCTGAAATGTTTTATTCTAGGTGTGTTACATTTGACAGCATCTATTTGACTCAACATAAATATTTTGATTCCATGAACTTGACCTAAAATGTAATTATCAATGTTAAAAGAAACAATTAATATGATTTTTCATCCTGATTTTAGACAATGCTGTAAAAGTCCCAGTGACTTTGTATTTGATATTAATTACATTAATATAATGTTTCTTCTAAGCTATTGTGACTGTTTTGTTGCAAAACACGAATAATATTATACTTATTGAATTAAGAGTTCATTAATATGTATATGGAACCTTGCAAGTTGTATGCTATATGTCAGTATATGTATATGTGTGTAGTGTGTACATGTGTGTGCACTGTACGTGCGTGCAGGCAGTAACGTGTGTGCACTGTACGTGCGTGCAGACAGTAACGTGTGTGCACTGTACGTGTGTGCAGACAGTAACATGTATGCATGTCTTAGCAGGACTATCCATTTATCTTGCTGTAATATCAAAGTTGTAATTTGAACAGTCAAAGAATTACATCTCATCAACACAGAGCATTTATGTTATTCTTTAGACCCCTCACGTTACATTGAGGTCAGAAGCTATCACTTGCTGTCATTTGGGGTATTATATTGCAGATTACAATAAAATATGCTTAACTTTCACATCAACATTTCTTTGCCTACTTCCCCAAAGTGTATCTGCTGAGATCCCTGAATTCATCTTATCCCTTTCAGCCCTCTTCCCTTTCCCAACGATGATGGAACCAAATGTGCACCGTTCTACCATCGGAGAGCCCCTCGTACTTCGCTGCAACCCCCCCCCACAGCTACCCCAGCGGAATCCTCTACTGGGCCAAGTCGAAACCAGGGGCGAAGATCAGCGCCATTGACAACACAAAAAAGGTCTCGCAGGATTTTGAAGGTATTTATTGTCAAAGTGTCGCCTAACTAAGTCATAAAAGGTTAAATCAAAATGATTGCAATATGATTAAATGAGAGCGAGAGTACATACAATTTGTATTATACAGCTTTAGTAAAATTTAAAGAAGCAATGGGCATGCCACGTTGTATAATGGCATTCTATTAATTATAGTTTAACATCATGCAAATGATAAAAGAAATCGAGAAATCCATTTGGAGAAAGTTGTAACAGTTGTAAGTCATTGTCTTTGGTAGTTGTCATTTCCAAATCTAATTGTAACAGTGTTTTAGAAGTCTGTGTATATTTTGGGAACTCCATACTTCTATTTAAAATACGTAAAGTATTCTCTGGTAAATGTATTATTTTCCTAAAATTGTTTCTGTTTTAACTGTTTAACATTTGTTTCAGCGTTCACATTCATGGAGGAGTATTATTGCAACTATTTTACATCTGGGATTTAGCACACTGTATTCTTCATTTGCAAATGTTGTAAGATTTTTTAAAAGGAAGAAAACATTTGTAAATTACAGAGTTTTGAAACTCTGTAATTTACTGTAGAATTTATACACATATAAATTATATAATTAAATAACGAGATCCAAGCAGGTCCTAATATGTTTATTTATATAGTCCAAATGTTTCATACAGAAAAATAACATTTCTTTTAACCTTAATGCAAACTTAATTAATCACAGCTGTTAATTACAGTATGTTTCAAGCTACATTAGTTAGTTTATCTGCACCTTCTCGGTTCGTAACATCTTCAGACACTAAGGGGGTAGCCCTTCCGACTTTGCTGCCCGATGCAAACCCGCACAGCAATGTCAGCAATGACGTATTGTTTCAGGGCGTCCTCCACTCTGATTTTGATACCTACAAACGTCTCGCGAGGAACAAGTTTGGTGAGATCTCTGCCGTGGTCGAACTGCTTGTCAGGGGTAGGTCCGCGCGAGATGTCATTGTTAGAGGAGTAGCACAGTGTTCAAACACTAAAGGTATATAGAAATGTGGATCAACTTGGGATCATTAGCAGAAGATGTTGAAATATGAAACTGGTGGCTAGCCATTGCAAACTGAATATTTGTTTGGTTTTTATGTTAATAAAATAATCGGGAAAAAAAACCGTTTTGAAACAAGTATGTGAAAGAAGGATCCACATATTGCCAGTAATATTTCGCTGGCATCGGAGCAAACAAAGTCAAAGGATCTGAGATATATAATTATTTAGATAACTGCCAGTATTACGTCGCAGTATAATTGGATTCCAAGACGCCATCACGATATTGACTGGCAGCACCAATTACCATAGATTTTGCAAATATTGTTATCACGACAGTCACTTACGAACTACCAGGTTATCCCATCCTGACGATAGGTATTTTTGCTAGCATTTTATAATTTTCTCGTGTTGCAGACCAGACGGTGATCCTACAGGGCCCCATGCGTCAAGAAGTGAACGCCATGGCGAATGTCGTTTTCAACTGTCAAGCCAGCACCGACCACACTGAGGAGTCAAAACTACGAATCGAGTGGAAGAGAAACGGCGAGTCAGTTGACTACGAGCAAGAGGGACGCATCTCAAAGAACATGGCCGACAACTCGCTGACGATCAGCCAGGTGGTTGTGGACGACTCGGGAGAGTACACTTGCGTCGCAAGCAACGGACTTGACTAGGACGAAGTCACCGTTCAGTTGACTGTCAAAGGTGAGTGTTGCTTCAGTTTCTTCTTGTGTTTTCCGCTAGTAACATGTTTGTAACAATTCCATCGATAAAACTTTGATGCCCTATTGCGCAAGAATATTTATGGTTTTAGAAATCAGGGTTGTGACATTGAAAATTATTTGATAAAATGTATGACCTTGTATAATTATTGTTAATGGGTCTGTGTGGTCTAAATGGGCACGAACACTTTATTGTGCACAATGGAGATTTTACACCCCATTTATATATATATTTGATTGTTTATTATATTTTTTAAATATTAAAAAAAAAATTATTTTGTTAATGCATATTTCTATGTATATGGTTTTTTACTTGAAATAAATCTTGTGTCGACTATCAAAAACTAGCTCATTTGTGCAAATGTATTATTCAGATTTTGTTTTGTCATGGGACAAACAATTAAATTAATTTTGGTTCAGCCGAAGTGGCCATGTGTAGCCTGCCTCTATATACCACAATATGTGTAGCCTGCCTCTATATACCACAACATGTGTTGCCTGCCTCTATATACCACAACATGTGTAGCCTGCCTCTATATATACCACAACATGTGTAGCCTGCCTCTATATACCACAATATGTGTAGCCTGCCTCTATATACCACAACATGTGTAGCCTGCCTCTATATACCACAACATTGGGATATTCACCATTTCTCAAGTTACTCAATATAATGATAACAAATTGTCTCTCTTTTACTAAGCTAACTGCACATTTGAACTTGAATGATCATGTTAGCTGGAACAGCTTTAAATTATTCCACCCATGGCAATTTAAGTAATGGCAATAATTGTGCACGGTGAGTTTGTATGGTGTGTGACGGGAGGAATAAAATGTCCAATATGGCACGACCTAACCAGTTAAAGCTACCATGTTGTATAGCTAGATTCTCACGGAAAAACTGCCCAGTTGTGGTGGAAGTAACTTTTCAATGATGTATTATCCCGTATATTTTAATAATAGAGGAAAACTGTTCCTTCCTCTTTATCTTGATAGTCAACGATGTCTTTGTATTTGGTTTAGTTCCCAAGGATGAAGTGTTCTAGTTTTCTAAAGCATCAGGGGTGATATGTTGACATTCTTTGTGCTTCGCTGCAGATCGACCAGACCCACCAACTAGCATTAGTATGCATAACTGCAGATCGACTTGGGTTGAAATCAAATGGCAGCCAGGCAGTGACAACAACGACAAGGTAGGAAGATTGTTCTGAATAATTTGACAAGCCATTTCTCTGTTGTATTCATGTCTGCTTTTAATAATTCTGCTGTAATTTCGTCCTTGCCCCCTGCTTTCCCGTTTTTCATCTTCCTTAGCGCTGTTCTAATTTCTGCCTTTGTTATTGGGTCAGTGCTGATCTTGTTTATGATCGGATCTATCTCCACATCTGTTACAGGGTCATCAGGTATAGGTCTATTAAGGAATTCCTCAAAGTGTTCTTTCCATCGCTTCCTTCTGGCCAATCCTTCCGTTATCAAGTTTCCACCTTTGTCTTTCACTGCATTTGTTGTCTTACGTTTGTCATTACTCAGGGTTTTTGTAATATCATACACTTCTTTCATTCTTCCATTATGTGTTGCTTCCTCTGCTTCCATGGCAAGGTGGTCAACCCACTTCCTCTTGTCTTGTCTCATGCTGTTCTTCACTTCTTTGTCTTTATACCTATATTTATCCATGTAATTCTGCTTAATCCTGTCTGACTTTGTCTGCTTGATGTTGTTCTTCAGTCGTTTTCTCTCTTCTACTAACTCCCACGACTCCTTGCTGATCCATGGTTTTTGCCCTTTCTTTTTGTACCCCAGTACTTCTTGAGCTGTTTCTTTGTATGCATCCTCAAAGTCTTGCCATTGTTTCTCAACTTCTTCATCGCCTGTTTCGTCGTAGTCTTGTAATATATCATATTTGTTGCGCAACTTTAGTGAGAATTGGGCTTTAATAGCTGGTTGCTGTAACTTAATTATATCAAATTTCTTTCTGATCGCCTTGTTCGTTTTCTCTTTAGTTTCAGCTTGATTTTTGAATTATTAAAAGCAGACATGAATACAACAGAGAAATGGCTTGTCAAACTATTCAGAACATTTTGGGAACAAGAGAAAGTGCCAAAAACGTGGAAGCAGGGACTGATCGTTAAAATACCGAAGAAAGTTGACCTGACAGAGTGTGGGAATTGGAGAGGAATTACTTTGACATCTGTTTCTAGTAAAGTATTCGGAAGAGTACTCATTGACAGAATAAGAGATGGAGTTAACAGCAAGTTGAGAGACGAACTAGCAGGTTTCAGAAGTGGGAGAGGCACAGTAGAGCAGATATTTATTTTATGAAATATTATAGAACAGGTAGTGGAATGGCAGGCAACTCTATACATCACGTTTGTGGATTTTGAAAAAGCATTTGACTCAGTGCACCGAGAGAGTCTATGGAAAATTATGGAGAGCTATGGAATTCCATGCAAGATAATCCACATGGTACAGATGTTATACGAAGATAGTGCATGTGCAGTATTAGACGAAGGTGAGGAATCTGAGTGGTTCAAGGTCAAAACTGGAGTTAAACAAGGAGATGTAATGTCTGGATTCATCTTCTTGATAGTAGTGGACTGGATAATGAGAAACACAACAGCGGGAAACAAAACAGGAATAAGATGGAAATTCAAGTCAAAACTAGAGGACCGACGACATAGCACTCATGTCATCATGCTACACACACATGCAAACAAAGACACGACAACTGAATCAATTTGCAGCAAGGACAAGACTAAGAATAAATAAAAAGAAAACTCAAATATTGAGGATAAACAGCAAGTGTGAAAACAGAGTACTAAACGATGATCAAGAGCTAAAGGAAGTGGACAAGTATAACTACCTGGGTACTAACACCAGTAAGCAAGGAGGAGGCGGCGATGACATTGTTAACAGAATCTGTAAAGCGAGGGTATCCTTCATGAAACTAAAGCAGATATGGAGTTCAAATATATACACATTGAGATCTAAATTGGGGCTTTTTAACACACTTGTTAAACCAGTTTTGTTGGAAGTGAAACATGGAAAATTAACGAAAGAGACATGTGCATATATCACCATTGTGTAATGGTAAGAAATGGCTACCATTGTTTAATTTCAAGAAATTGCCAACATTGTGTAAACATAAGAATTTGCCACCATTTTGTAATTGCAAGAATTTTCCACCTTTGTATAAGGATTCTAGGACATAATCCCCCAGACACTATTCCCCCTAGGACAATATCCCCTGTCGTAAGCAACAGTAACACAAGAGTAAAACAACATTCATATTTATTACAGTATTGAATGCAATACCGCAGTGATACTCCATGTTATTTCGCTCAGCATACTGATTCACTAATCCACATACTGACCCACAAGCAGGTGGTACAGTACACTGGTTGCAATCAGCATACTTTATGCAAAATAACAACACAAGTCCAGCGTAGATTGAAATAGGCCAAAGAATGACATTTAGATTTATTAATTAAGGAGCATGAAATTAGGCAAGCATACACCATCAAAATAAGGTACATCCAATAATCTCAGCAAGCATGCCGGCCCCCAAAAGGTGTTTACACATAATTAGTAAATCATGCCTATCAGCTACCCACTACCAGTACTATCTGTACCACTACTGACTTATATACAATTCACATGGTATCGGTGGGGGTCACTCCGCCGTGAATTAACCATACATATATATATGTACAAACAGAAAGGCTGGGGTACTTGATCCCCCAGCCAAACATGGTAAATGAAAAAAAAAGTGGGCTAACCACCCAACATTCTTGAACAATTCATAATGAACATTATGGAAACACAACACACAATGTATAAAGGTGTTACATATCTAGACATTAGTCAACCAGTAACTACTAACACATCAGACCGAGAGGTAGGGCCAAACAGCTACACAAATGTACTCGTAAAAAGTACCCGCACTAAAAACCCTGTGTACACTACTGAAAACTCAGTGGAGGGAAAAGCGTTAATGCAGAACCTCGTGTACCAAACTATAACAGGGAAAAGCATCAAAAAATTCAAAAACTTTGTGAACTACCTCTCTGTCTTCAGTGTTCCAGTGTATCCCTACTTAATGCACCACTTGATTTATTAGATAACACTGGGTAACAACTGTTAACACAATATTAGGGAGGGAGGGTGGGATTTTTCAAACGGATCGGAATAAACCGAACAACAAAACTGATCTTGCAATAAAATCAACAAATTCAGCGATAACGAATAATCAGTAACAATAGAAATTCGGAAATATTTGCAGCGCAAAGGTCTCACAACGACACAAGCTAACTTGGAAATCGAGAGAGGCTGGCTCTAGGTCACGTGGTTGGTGTATCCATACGCGTGAGCGAGTAATTAGGCCAATACTCTCTCTACCATAAAAGGTCTAACCTCAAATCGCCTTCATTGCCTTGTCATCTCGCATAAAATCCTTTATGCGCCGCTGTCACATAAATTCATTTATGCATATACTGATATTGTTAAAAAAAGAACATTACTACAGCTGAGTATATCTTAAAACATTATGCAGTAACATTTATGTAAATAATTACATATTGATAACTATTATATGCATTTGAATTGGGGATTTTGCCCGTGGGTATTTTGTTCAGGGGATATTGTCCAGGGCGAATGTTGGTCGGAATATTGTCCGGGAGTTTTTTGTCCAGGAGATTATGTCCTGATACCTTGTTTAAGCATATGAAGCTGCTAACATTGCATAAGTGTGACAATCTGCCACCTGGTTTCAGCCCATGCCTGAGATTGAGCACAATGGCGAGGGCTTCAAGTACCTGGTCAACTACAAGTCTCTGGACGCCCCTGATTCCGACCTAGTCACGGAAGAGATTGGGGATTGGCACCAGAGGGAACTGGTCGTCAGAGATGTTGGAACATACAAGGAGTTCCTGGTCTCTGTGCAGGCATCTAACTCCATGGGACCATCTCCCACTATATATATATGGGCCACTAACTCCCTCAAGGTGATGAAGGTTCACTCCGGGCATAGACATTCCCAGTTCCCATTTCTGGAAATGGTCACTGTAAATATCCCATATGTGTGGGTGTGTGTGTGTGCGTGTGTTATGAGAATTATGAGCTTTTGCACAGTGATCAAATATGGCTTAATACTTCCAAAAAGAAATAATTTTGGCATGACAACAATTAATTTTCTTTTGCTTGGATGTGGAGTTAACTGTGAAGTAACCATGGTAATGTTGCATGCATTGTGCATCATGGTACCCATGGCAACCTGAACTGTGCTTACAGCTCCTCTCGATCAGCCTGGCAACTTCTGGATGGACGAGAAAACTTTGAATGCAACCAGCGCCAAGTTCATGTGGGACCCAGTGGATACGTCGCTTAATCGCGTCCAGAGCTTCTTCCGTGGATATCAGGTAGGGTTCTGTTTAACATGCTTTGTGTAGGAGATGTTTCTGTAATTACCTGGTGATGCTATCGTCATGTTCTCTTACAGAGGTCAGGCCACAATTAGGCTACCAGAAGTGTTACAGAATGTAGTGCTTAAAATATGCAGTTTAGCAGATTTCAGTGATTTTATTTGCCAAGAAGTAAATATTTAGACAGGAATGTTGTTAAATGTTGCAGTAGGAACTAGATTTGAAGATGCGTAGGTATTTTGGCAGTGACATTCCCGAAACACTGCCAGAGGCTTTAATATTTGGTGAAAACTGCCAATTTTGAGGGTTAAGCGTGTTTGCGACACAATCAAAAAGGCTGGAGATATTGGATTTTTACAAAACTTGTCCAACATATGAATGACATGATGGATGTGACGAAGTTTCAGAATATGTGATTGTTCAGTTTTGTTGTAATGAGGCCAACAATGTGGAAAATAGACCTATATTCATTGTCATCATTTGTATTGTATAGTAGTGGATTCTGAGATGATATATGTGATGACATTGGCCTGAGAAAGTGAAGTGGATTTCATGATATAGATTGACATCTTCATGGTCTTACATAGCTATTTTTGCTACAAAACTATAAGATAAACAAACTTAGCCACAACATATATATAAAAATAAAGCTGTTCAGCATTTTGCTACCAGGGAAAACAGATTTGCTACCTGTTTTCAGTCGTGGTTACAACAGTTAATTTTGATAAGATTTCTGAAGATTGCTTTAATGATGAAACGTTTTATAGTGAGACATTTGGATAAAAGATCATCACAGATTTTGACAATAATTACAGGTTATCAAAGGATATTTACTGACCAATATCTATAGTCATATATAAATTTTCCCATTTAATTTATTTTTATTTCTTGACTGTTTAAACAACCCCTCTGCCTATCTGAATCAGATCCAGATCTGGAGATCGGATGACCCAGAAAACATCCGCTTGCACGATGTCATCCTTGAGAACTATGAACCGTGCCCAGAGTATTATGATCCGGATCGTGTAAGGCGGGACGTGTCCCAGGAATCGACCCATGTGATGAACCTGTGGCCTTTCTCTCGGATCACGGCCGGGGTTCTCGTCCTTAATGGGGCGAAGAGGGGTGACCTGGGAGATACGATTGAGTTCACAACCCCAGAAGGAGGTCAGTGTTATTTTTTAGACGATTCAGCAGATAAATGCCTTGAAAAATAAAAAAAATTATCAGCTGTTTGTGGAGCCACAAAAAGACATGATTATGATGATAACTTTATAAATGAACAAAAACGTGGTTTTAAAACATTGAGAATATAGAGAAAATTGATGAAATAAATTCTGGATGATCGATTATGACCCATTGAAAAATATGTAATTATCTGGTAGAAATAAACATTATTAACTGCATTGTGGAGGCATAAAACTATATAACCCTAAACATGCTTGTAATCCATTGAGAATCTGCCGAATTATGTACAGTGGAACGAATTATGTACAGGTCAACCTTGGTACTGCGCAAAGTGACCTGAATAGTGAGGTGGTCGTATTAGTGGGACGAAATGTCCTATACTTTGTTGTTATGGAAATAATTTCACTGTATGTTGTTCAGCTGCAAAATAAGATTTATTATCCCTTCAGGAAAGACAAAGTTGTCAACTATAAGAAGTAATCTCGTTGGCTGTCTGCACCATGTGACAGTCACATGACCATTGTGTTTTTAGTTCCGGGCCCTGTTCCATCATTCAAGATGACGCAGAAGGGTTCACACCACTTCAGGGTCAAATGGCACCCTCCCTATGAGCCTAACGGTGTCATTGTCGGCTATGTTGTTGGCTACAGGAGAGGTACGTAGTCGTGTCATTATGGCAAACCGTATTAATGATTGGATGGCATCCAATCATTAAATGGAAAGTAGGCCACTATAACATGGGGCATGAAATATGCAAATAAAATAGTTATTTAATGAAAGGTTAAGGTATGTTACAGATACAACTAAATATTTGTCTATGTTGATATACATGTAGGGATAGTGCATGGAAATAAAGCTACATGAAAAAATAAAGTTAAAAGATAAAGTCAAAAATTTGCTTAAGAAAGTCACAGAGAAATATAGTAACAATATTGTGTTATTCAAATACCATATACTAAATACAAAGGTACATTCTTGCACATTTTCACTGATACTTGAGCGCAATAAAGTTTGATGATTAAAAAAATAATTACATTTTGACACAATATTAAGTGATAATATTCATTGATTAAATAAACATATCACTGGAGCCATTAACCCACTCTGGCTTAGACATGGGGTTTAGCTGGCTTAGATAGGGGATTTAGCTGGCTTAGACAAATGGTGGAGTCAGCTCTGAAAGTCGCTTCTCAAGTGTCACTAACAAAAAAGTAAATGTGACCAAACACTTTGGTGATCTGTAATCATGTTTATTCATTGTTTGTTTTGTTTCAGTATTTCAACTTGTATTATAAATGCAAAGTACTAGATATACAAATGAACAGGCTTTTGCTGATGAAATGAATGATTTTTACAGACATTTTGATACTCAGGACTCTTCCAGTAGATGTGATTCTGTGCTCAGCGATGTGTTTGTCAGTAATGCCAATAGGCTTGAAATTGATGTAGAAGTCTTCCAACATGTATGTAGTAGAAAAGCAACTGGTCCTGATGGCTTTCCAGCTTTTTTATTGAAAACATTTGCTGAAGAGCTGGCACCGGCTTGGTGCCCCATATTCCAACTTTCAGTCGATAGCCACAGGGTACCAATACTCTGGAAAACCTCGTATATTACTCCTGTACCAAAGATAATTTGCCCAAAAGAAAACAATGATTACAGACCTGTTGCATTTACATCAGTTGTCATGAAATGTTTGGAACGCTTAATGACTTGTAAGCTGAGGTTAGATGTTCAGGACTATCTTGACCCATTCCAATTTGCCTACAGGCAGGGCAGAGGTACAGACGACGCTGACAACACTGTTGTCCATTTAATTTTGAAACACTTAGACAAGCCCAATGCTTATGCTAGCTGTTTATAGACTTTAGCTCGGCGTTCAACCTTATCCAACCTCACACCCTGCTCACTAAGCTGAAACAAATGAATGTCAATCCATATATCATCAAGTGGTATCATTCTTTTCTAACAGACAGAGTGCGGCTTGTTAAAGTAAATCAGACTCTTTCCCAAACTGTGGTAACAAATACCGGTGCACCTCAAGGCTGTGTCAAATTGCAGATTTTGTACTTTCTATATACAAATAACTGTACCAGCAGCAGTACTAACAACTACGTAATCAAATTTTCTGGTGACTCGGCTATTCTTAGTCTGTTATATGCCGATTCTGACATCAGTATGTACACTTCTGAAATTGAAAGCTTTGTACATTGGTGTGACAACAACACCTCAAACTCAATGTTATTATCACTAAATAGATGATTTTTGATGCTAAATATATTGTTACCGATCACTTGCCTGTTGTTATCCATGGTGAAGAAATTGCCCAGATTGTTCAGTACAAATACCTAGGTGTCCATCTTGATAACAAACTTAGCTGGAATGTACATCTTCACATTGTGTGCTCTAAAGTCCACCAGCGGTGGAGTTGGCAACTGGATCATGTTTATGAAACATAACAGTTAAAACTTATATATTGCAGCTTCCCATGTATCGGGCACGAAATTTCCTCGCAGCAATAGAAGAAGCACAAAGATTTGCCACTGACGACGAACAGCAAAGGGCAAACTGTGTAAGCATAGCTTGTATACATTGTTGTTAGACACAACACTAATGACATTCCATTACAGCAAAAATAGCGATTATGTTTCTACTTAGCCCCTTGGGTTAGTTAGTATTTTGTAAAGAAGAATACATAGTGATTAAAACAATCTTTCAGATGGCTGTTTACACAAAGAAAGAAACACCATTCACATATGTTAATATTTCCAATGGGAGGTTTATTGCATTGCAATACACTACCAGTAATACAGTGCAAAATAAAAACAGCATGCGTATATCATGTTATGTATATGCATTCATATCCAGTATTTTCAATAACATTACATTTGTGTTAAATCATTTAGCTATTTACGTTGAAACAGTACATAGCACCAGCATGTGGAATGGAGAATGTCTTGCAAATGCCATCCTGCCTAACAAGAGTTATTAATTGTCGTATAACACATCATTAAGTTTGTTTGTTAATTTACAGTTACCACAAGGTATTCAACAAAAGAGGGAAAAACTGGACAATTGTGCCAGAGCGGCAACCGAAACATTACGAGTACATTGTCTGCCTGCAGGAGACAATAATATGTGCCTGTGTAGAGGATGAATTGAACAAAGCCAGGAAGCGTGGCATCAAGCCCGACAATCCCAGAAACATTGCACCCAACATCGCAACAGTGCCTGCTCCACCAACATCTGAGCTAGATGCCAGGCATCGTACTCGATTTACAAAGACTTAACCGTGTCGTTGATATTAGTTCCTAATATAACAGAGAGAAGCAAGGTAGGAAGAGGTAACCAATGTGCCATTTAACCTGTGTATTTGTTGTGTAATATAAAACAATTCAAAAGTTAAACATTTTCTGAAAGCAATGTGGTTAGAAAACTGTCATGTGTAACTTTATAATGTGTCTGGATAATTTTTTACAATGCGTATGACTGAGTGTGGATTCATGTTTAACCTAATCTATGAACTTTGAACCCAGTGTATTGTCCATTTTCACTTGGAAATGTCTGTCTAATTTGCCACACAACGGCGGTTACATGTTCCCAGCTTGCCATGTCGCCACAGAACAAACTGGTGGTATGCATAATGCCGCATGGCATCACTGTCCCCTCGTGCTGGCACACCAAACACGTCAGCTCTGTAACGTCCCACCATTGTCAATACTGTAGGGTCGAGTACCAGTAAATCCACTTCCTGTAGAAAATATATATCATTAAATTTTAGGCATTTTAACTGTACTGTTTGCATAAAATGACAGGTGATTATGCATGTGTGGTTACATGAATACATACATATATACATAATAATTGTACTGCCACAAGATGCCATATATATTATATTATGAGAATATTATATTCATTTTAGGTCTGATTTGTTGTAACAGTTGCAAATAATGTTGATGTGAAAGTAGGATATAGGTCAAACACTCAACAGCATATTCTGTGCCAGAGATATAATGCTACTAGACAGGGTCAGTCATTAAAAGTATTCATTGTGATCAGTGTAATATGTTTGTTATAATTTGTATTATCATCTTGTCACTAGGTATGTGTATAATTTACGATTCTTCGTTATCATGTTCAGTACCAATCACATATAAAACCATGTTGCGGCATGGAAAACTTTGTAGCAGACATAACTGCTTAACAAAACGCAAACGAAGAAAGAGTGATGTTTGACAATTGTCTGCTGATGTAACACAGTCTGGTTATCCCATACTGTTCTGTTGTTGCTTCATGGACAGCTGATTATATTTGTTCAATAGTTCTTAATGAGATCAGTTGGTTAGAGCCAATGGTGTACATTCTGTAAGAAAGTTGGTATAATAAGGTGTTTGTGTTTATTCAAGTATTGTCCAGCATGAAGGGGCAGGGAGCTGCAATGATTGATTTAGATTTAGTGATACAAATGTTGAAGACAATCTGCTTCGTGCTGGTCAGTATTCATGTTGGTCCACTGCTGTAAGTGTGTAACCTTTATCCATTACTTGATCACCAGTGAGTGAATGGCTTCAATGGCAAGCCTGTGGAGCATGTCTTCATAGACTTGTGTACAAAATAGTTGTGTAGGGAATTTAATTAGAAGTATGCTTCAAAGTATGCTTCATAGGAGATTTTAGGCCTTCAGCAGTGACTGACTGTCAGTGTCTCCTGCTATGTATACTCCACGGTGAAACTCACTGCGAGCCATGCTTGCCGGGGGGGGGGGCATCATAAAGCCTGGAGAAATTCGTGGAATCTACAACCATGCTACTAAACTGATTAAGTAAGAAATGTGTAACTTCAGAAAATGATGTTCACTACAGTACACAAGTAATTGGGGTAGCAGAAAGTGCAAGGTTGGTCTGAAAAATTGGTGGGAGGTTAAATCTAAAAAAATGGTGGGAGGTGGTAGATTGGATAAAAGGTTGGACCCACAAACAGATGGGAGATGGGAAGTTGGCTCCAAAAACAGGTGGTTAGGAGATTGAGACCGCTGCCACACACCTTGTATTACTTACAGGTCGAAGGCTGATACATTTGTCAGGCTGCATGTTGCAGCATAGTCGTTCGACATAGCTGGTCATTTCTTGACAATGACCAATTTGGAGCAACTGCACTTCCCACTGTTCTTGATGTATTTTGCCACATAATATTGAATAAGAGGCCTGGCTCCCTCTCGGCCATCTGCATAAGCAGCCCTTTTGCCTCCGGCTCAGTCAAGGCACTGATGTCAGCCTGGAAGGATGACGAAAAAGAGCTGCCACCAAGTAAAATTGCTCTAAAAATGGTAAATGTACTGGTTTCCATCATTTGTGGGTGGTATGTGAAAATCGGATGCTGGGGGCCTCGCGCAATGGTTGTGGTGTGTGGAATTTTTTTATTTTACGTTACATGTACTTCATTCTGGTGCTTTTCAACGTGAAATGATGGTGTGCAGGTACATCTGGATTCAAAATGAGTAAACTTATTTTTTTTGCGGTTTGCTACTACATTTTGTTGTTAGTACATTTTGGCTTGTAAGCAGGTTGTAAAAATGCTCAAAAAACAGTTCTACTGCCAAAGTGGTACACTTGGCATATCTGCATATTCTTTCACGTACACGACACACAGGTATTGCTGCTGTTGCAAAGGGTTGCAGGGATACTATATGCACTTATTATTGTCTATAATATTTGGCTCAGAACTTTAAATGTTGATCAACACATGAAATCATCACAATTGATGTTGTATCTATATTATAATAACAAATTGTTTCCATTGTTTGTAAACTATGTAACAACTATTCTACAGATTGTTTCCTGTATTTTCTTGCATAATTATATTGACTAATAATATTACTACCTATCACTGAGTGATCGAGGCTGTACTATATGCATTATATTATCAAATATGCATTTGTCATCTACGTGACATACAGATGGCATGTAGTGTTGTTAAAATAACAAATTAATGTCATGCATGTCATGTAAATGATCTCCATCTCCCTTAACCTTTGTACAATACAGACAGCTTAAGTTCAGTCAATGGAATCTGGCTACATCTATCGTGTAGATATTTATCAAAAAGGTGTCATGTAGATGACACAAAGTTTATAATTATGTATACCAGTACATATAGAATGCATTGTGCTAAGTCCATGTCACAGTAATACTGTACAATTCATTCAACATAATGACACTTAACTTTATTTAATCATTTTAAAGCATCTTTCTCCCACCTTGTTAGATGCACTTGTGATGTGTTATGCTAATGAATTAAATCCTTATAATTATGGTTAATTAGGGTAATGAAGTAAAAATTCAGTTGTACTGGGTACATATAATTTTCAGTTATTACACTTCATGATTAATTGGATATAATTTATGTCACTGCAGTTTATTGTATGCATAAAAATACCACAAATGAGGCTAAACAATAATATAGAGACCTTTGTCAGCTGCATTTTTGTTAATACAATTGTGTAATTCCATATAAATACAATTTTACCTGTAGTCTCTCCTTTTTCTGGCTTCTCAGTTTCCTCATGCGTGCACAGTCTTCTCTGTTCAGTGTAACTAGACTTGCTCTGCCACGTCAACGCCTCCTGCCACCCATTCCTCTCGATGCACTCTGCCCTTTTCCTCTTCATGCACCCCTTCTTTTCACGCCACCTCTTTTTCTACCTGCATTTCTTTCCTCAGAACCATTGCAACTCTGTGGGTGAAAGGATGTGATGTTGCTAAATTTGCGTTTATAACCAATACAGTTTATGACATACATTATATTACCACTTTAGAAAACAATTATTTACATTGTTTGCTATAATTATTATAAGCAAGAAAAGATTTACCGTGGTGGGACACACAAATGCAACAGTCTTCACAGAAGATCGTGGCACTCAAGAAAATAAAATGTGCTGTCTTATTTACTTTTATTTCATCATAGTTATGCGCGAAAGAATCGCCAGTCTTATTCCGCGAAATGGGAACCGAAAACGAATGCATGCAAACCAAAATGATGTCAACAACTTCAAAAACTATAGACACTTTTTACAAAATGGTTTAACCGATAGACTGTATACACGAAACAGGTCGTACACGTACGTCTTTTCTGGTATTAGATGATTATATGTAGGTCCCTACTTACGCTAGTAATACGATAGGTAATAGGCAGCGGCACGTTCGAGACGAACATAAAATTATAATCGGACAAATCAAATGTACGAATAATATAGAATGCTTTTTGACGGACACGGTTTAATCTCAAACGAAGGTATTTTCTCAAACACAGTGACAAACGGAATATTTACGACAATTTGTGCTATAACGTATACGTCCAACTCCGTTGACGAACCGTCTGTTTCTATGGAAGCCATGTTGCTTATCAGTGACAGGCGTTGACCTTCTCGGAACTTGCCGAAAGCTGTTCGGGAAGTGCACTGACCTGCGACGTCGAGTGTTGTAAGCGTCGAAGCATCGATTTAAAAATTGTGTCTTCTTCATTTCGATACGTTTGGCCGGTCGGCATTTGTTACAACATATATAGTTTACACTAAATAACACGATTTCATAAGAAAAAAATTTTTACGATCACCTAATGTACCTTTAATATTAGTTATCGCAAACAGAGGTTACTTTGAACTGTTTTTTCACATTCCTGAAAAACGTGAATGTGGAAGTGCGATTTCTACTTAACAGTATCGGGGCAGTATACAGACAGTTACTGTTTTGTTGTTTTCTTTCATTTATAGGGTGTTCAAAGCGACGCCACGGTCGGGGATATTTTGAACATGTATACCGTCATCCACCTGTCGTCTTGTTTTGACAACGTGTTCAGTGATACAGCCTTATCGGGGTTACATTTTATGATTCCCACTACTCCTCTTCCGACTTCCAGATGCAGAAATAGGGGTATTCGTACCCCGTAAAGAAACGGGTGTAGAAGATTGGAGCTAAATGCCACAGAACGTTACTGACAGTTTTATTAGAAAGAGGTGTCCTATTGACATTATCAACATGATAATTCGAAAAACGTGAAACAGTACAAGGCTTCACTACTGTCATTCTCAATTCTTCTCTGTTTGCAGCTCGCCGTATCCTGTTTACTGCGCGGCCCTTGTATTTTGGTTCGCTGGTTGCATGACTTTCTCTCGGATTGTTTTCCATAGTCCTTTTGTCTTTGATCTGAGAGGACTGTTCAGACATCTCACTAACCTGCACACGTGAATGGGATGACGTTTTGTCGTAAGGGGGCGGTGCACGCACACTTTCCAATTTTCATCCGTCCGTATGACTAGGAGATTCGCAACGATATATACGTAGTGTCCAGCATCTTCTCTTATTGGTGTATACTGGGCAAGAATAAGGGTCTCATTTGGGAATACGTCTTCCATATACATGAAGACGGTATCATGGTGGGTATATGAAACATTGATTGACCTTTTGAGGACTTTGCTTTTGAGGACTTTGCATTATGTCAACTTCTCGTACCATAGCGGTTGGATTTGATATCAAATTGATGCGTTTTGCTAGTGAAGGGAATTGAAACATGGGCCTTTTAGGCACGTCAGCATGTAGTGCCTCACCTTCAAAACCGATGCATTCATCAACGTGTTCACACGTGGACTGAATGGTTGTAGCTCTCAATGAGACGACTTGAACCCTTTCAATGATTTGTAGCACTGGGTCACGAAGAAAGCCTGTGGAATCTCTCACAGCTGATTGAAGCCAGTATTCATGCTAATCGCTGCACCGCGGGAAAAGCAGCATCCGTCGGGTATGGTTGAGGATTTACGCCAGGTTGAGGGCCAATTGGAGACTGAGGGCTAACAGTTGACTGCGAGCAACCAGAAGACGGGGGGTGGGGGGTCAACTGAAGACTCGGGATCAACAGGGGATTCAGTGCTAAATGGAAATGTCCATTAATACAGGATTGCACTAATAAAATCTTAAATACATTATATACTTAACGCAATTTTTTTTACAGATATTGCTGACTGAATCGTTTCTGAAAATTGTTTCAAAGGTTCCCCACTGTTCAAAGTAACCCCGGTTTACGGTACTGTTATTGCTTGTAGGATGAATTCTTTGCTAAAACAGTAATTCTTTCTGACTCTCTAATTTGAAGTACAAGTTGTACTTCCGTCGACAACTGATCCCGCGATGCACTGCGTTTATACACGCCCGCCATCTAGCGATCAAAAACATGATATTCCGGGTAAGGACTATTGACTAAAATCACTGTATGACCCACAATCAACAAAACATCAGCATTGGTTACGCTGTGCTGCACAACTTTTAATCTCCTTTTGTCAAACAATCTAGATGGGATCATGTACTTTCGGTTATGATATACATATTCCGGAAGTTATGAAACGTGAATGAAAGCGCAATGTTTCAGGACAAGAAATTTAGCAATGCTAGTAGACAGTTGGTACGTATAGTAACTTACATTTACCGAAGGTCGTCCACTGTGTGTCAGTAAACAGCTACTAATAATATGATTATCACCACTATTACTGCTACTACGACTACGACTAATAATAATACTCTCTTGTTAACATAACGTATTTGTAACATTACGTGTACAACAAAGAAACCATCGTGTAGTTAAAATTAGGTGTGTGTGTGTGTGTGTGTGTGTGTGTGTGTGTGTGTGTGTGTGTGTGTGTGTGTGTGTGTGTGTGTGTGTGCATGCGTGTAGGTTGATTTATGATCGTCAAATGCAAAAGCAGAACTTTATACAACTACATGGAAGCGTGCATAGATATTAACATTAATTCATTTTTTTATTTATAAATCAATTAAATTATTATCAAGTACAATTGCGTAAAACGTTCTATAGTTGTTTATAGACCGTTCCGTGAATTGTGTGTTTCGATCGTTTCTATTAGGAAGACAATAATGTTATATTTTAAAGTGAATAGTGTTTATTTTTGTATAAATGCGACTAATTTATTACACTACAGGAAATACTATATGTTATCATTGTTGATGATTTACAGCAGCAGCAAAAGCAGTGCACAACTAGGCTCGTCACCAGACTTCAAACAACGGGGTTTTTAGTATAACCTTTCCGTAAAATGGTGTTTATGTGAGAGGAAGTGTCCCGTTATCAAATACCTGATGGAAGTATGTGTCCAATGGTTTCTCACATACAAACTTTGAAACGGAACACATTTTGGCACACGATGCCTTGAGGATGTCATGCTAACGCATGTTAACACCTTGCAGTAGAGCCGACAATCCACTGAGCTCGCAGTATTCTGCCGCGGGCACAAGGTAGTGCGGCGTCCTTGAAGCCACTGGCCCACCAAGTAGTTGAGGATGTATCGGAAGTGAGTACGGTTGCGATCAATGAAGTTATTTCCGTCTTCCTCTCGCTGAATGTCGTTTGTGCCCCCAAGCACTGCTGCCACCATCGACTCTTGGTCTTCGGTGTGGGTCAGTGTCGACGTCGTGTAGACATGTCCATCCATACCCAGTTTGCAACGACTCTCTTCGATCTTGTTCATCTCGGACATGCTGCAAGTTCTTCCTATCTTCCTTTACCTTCTCCCTCTCCAGTCGCTCTTCTTTACCCCTGAACTCTTTCTCCAGTCGCTCTTCTTTAGCCTTGAACTCTTTCTCCAGTCGGTCTTCTTTAGCCTTGAACTCTTTCTCCAGTCGTTCTTCTTTGGCCTTGAACTCTTTCTCCAGTCGATCTTCTTTATCCTTCAAGTTTTTCTTCTCTTCGCATCCAACCAACATCTTCTCGTCAAGTTCAGTCTCTGTCTTGTTGACATGTTTCGTCTTCGCATCGAGCTCAATAGCACCACCAACAGTCTCTTGACGTGTGGTGCTGGTTCCCTCGGACATCGGATTGACTGTCAATGACAAATCCTCTTCCCTTAACGTGATATACTGAGGTCGTTGTATGCAAGTGAGGTACTTGTTAAAGTACTCATTTGAACACTCTGTGGTGAAGGTGGGCTCTGGGGTGTGCCATGTTCCATCCTTGCGACAAACCTCAAGCGTGATGGTGTATATATACGACAGGTCCACTCCCTGAAGGCAAGACCAGATATTAGTTACATTACGTACGCATTAATGGAGGCCGACATGCGCTGAACCAACGCAAAGTATCAAACAAAGGTGCTATTTTGCCAGAAGGAGGATTAGTTTAGTAAACAAAGGCCAACATGTTGCATAAGTTGAGTTTGGACGCAAACAGTATGGCCATATCCTATTGGCAACCATAGGAATAGGTGTTTGCAAATATATAACCATTTGGGGAGTGAATATTGCCAGAATATCACACTTGTGATGTAGGGTTATCTGACAGTATAGCGCGGCCCATGAAACTAAGATGCCGTGTGTTCAACAAGGTTTTCCTAATAAACCACTGGCGTGATAATTAGTCTTAATTGTAGATACAAATAGTTAAGTTTAAGTAACCCTTATAGGTGTATGGTTTCCACTTAAAGTTGTTATTTAATATTGTTAGTCACTGGGTCATTTTACCTCACTTTACTTTTACTTTAAAAAAGTATTTCAGCAGTATACATTATTGGAAACAACACGTCATGTAACTATTAAGTCCCTAAAAACTAAAGCAATATTGTCTGCAATAAAACAAACCTACTAAACTCATACATTGTTTAAGCTGCACCAGCCGAGAGAAGCAACAACACATTAACACTACAAATGTAAACTCCCCGTGTCAGAAATGTCCATGCAATCCACATAGCAAAATAGTCTCCAAATATAAACAACTATTCAAATCAAAATTTGCCGATATTTACTACTTACAGAACGGGCATTCGGTTGAATCTGCTGAGACGTCACATTAGTATTCTGAGGAGGTTCTAGATGTGCACTTAGTTCTCTGCAAATACTGTTGATTGGTGTGCTTCGATCTAACACCTGGAGGAAGCGATCATCGGTTGACTTCTCACACACCCACAGTTTCGTCTTCCTGTCGGTCGTCACACCGAAGATCCTGCGAAGCTGTAGCTCAATGTAACCGCACTCCTCAGTGATGTGGAACATTCTCCTTGGCTTTTTCACAAGTTTGCCGTTCTGATTCAACAAGCATATCCCGAAAAACGCCTGCAAATACGCGGTACTAAAACAGCACCGGTCAAGCTCATGGGAGTCAGCGACGCCGTACCACTGTACCCACTTATACCATATACACTCATGCACCAAAGCGTTGCGGCTGCCGTTAGCCTGCTGTATTTGACCTCGTGTTTGGAAAAAATTTGCAACACTCTGATTTTGATGCATTGTCAGTTTGCCTGGGTAGTCGGAATCAACTGGTGTCTGCTGGGTCTCATAACCGACATAACGCTGCCATTTCTTGTACCACTCTGTTGCCACGAAAAAGCCAAAGGCCTGGTAGTTATAACCGGTTGTTGCCACGCAGCTCGGATATGTTGGCCTCACCACCAGAGACGAGATGATGCGACGCTGCTCGTCAACACTTGGTGCGGTGTCCTCTGACATACTGGCTGCGTTGTGGTTGGTCAGTTGTTGTCCGTTGATGATAGCTGGAACAGTCGATATTACATTGGGTATTGAAATGCATGCAGTGTGTGTTTTGAAAGGAATTGGTCACTGACCTGTACCAACTAACCCATGGACACACACGTGTTCAAAATCACCCTGGAGCCGGTTTCATGAGACGGCGTAAGTTTACGACCTACTAAGATTAATATTTGGCGAATAAAGATTTACTCACTGGCGTAGTTTCCGACCGGTTTCGTGAGACAACTTACACCCTGTCTTAACTACGTCGGCGCAGAATTGACCTAGTTAGGTCATTTCGTCACGGAGATCCGTCATTGATGGTGAAGTGTTTCGATGCAGAATGCTACCACCAAATTCTGCGATAAACATGCAAGTTCTTCAGGCGATGCACAGTTCAGAGAATGGTGGTTATACACTAATTATACCGAAGGTTGGTATCGATTTGAGACATGCAACCGGGCGTCTTGTTCCATCAAAATGAACACTGACAAGCGCCGCCGAGAAACATGTGGCTTGTAGTTGTATAATTATAACACTAGCACTGACATTGTCATTACCTTGCCCATGCCATGACATTGCCTTGGAATTGTGCAGTGTGTCTAATCTAAACATACATTGAAATATCAAATTCTTATTATCACTAGCGACATTGTCATAGAAATTATATTTACAATGTTAAAACTACAAAATTAATGACGCTAGAATTCGACATTTTCGCGAGCTATTGTCCTCGTTCGATTATCTAAGACTAAGGTCATGTCCATGTCTAAGACTCGGTCTCAGAGTATTTCACCGAAAAACAATGTTTCTAACAGTTCGTTTGCAAGTTCGAATACCAATTAGTTATTAGAATATAAATCTTTTGCATAAAGATGTCTTACGAATTATTTTAAAATGGCATATAATATTAAGTAAACAAAAAATTACTTTTATGTTTTCAGAAGAGCTGATCTTGATAGGTTCGTGTCGCCGAGTGAAAAACCAAGCCATCTTGCTAGACATATTCAGTTATTTTAGCAACACGACAAAGAAGATAAACTAACATAGTCACACGGTTTAAGAGCAGGACGATGTTTATATTACGCATTTAACATATTAGCTATATATAATGATATACATGTATGTGTAGAATCGCGTATTGTCTAGCTCTTTCTGCTGTGATTGCATTTTTTTCCTGAATTCTATAAAACAGTTGAAATATTAAGTTGCGGTTATTGTTATTCGTCTGTAACTTGGGCAATTATTCAAGTTATGCCTAGATAACAAACCAACATCAAATAATCTATTTTACCGGTTGAAATTTTAGTAGCCAAAATGAACCAAAATCATTTGAGTGTGACAAAGATGTAACATTTAAAGGACTTTGTTTTAGTTAAATCCGAATTCTTTTTTTATAGATTTTTAGATAACCAAATTTATAAACAATAAAATAAATGATTTGATGTTGGTTTGCGTACTTCGAATAATTGACTAAATGTCACACTCAGAGGACATTTCTCTTTCAAATAGACCTACTCGGTATGAATAAAATCAACTACCTTGTGTTAATACAATATAAAAGATGTACCCAAATCGATTTGAATAGAACATGTTTGAAAGGGTTCTAGGACTTTCCCCGTGGACATTACCCAATCGGACATAACATTTTATCATGATCACATCTGCCATTTCATTTTGACCAGATATCTACATCGACTAAATGGCCATTCTTAAAATATCCACTCTTATGATAACATTATATATAAATTAGTTAACAAATATACTGAATAATATATTTAGCACAACTAGTGAGCAATCTACTCGCTAGTCAAGACCTAAAAAAATCCAGTCCCGGGGGCAATTGCCCCCCTCCGGATGCCTGTGGCTGGTTGCCAGGTGAAGTTCATGGCAACGTCTAGATCCTATTGGGGTAGAGTCCTTGTGCGGATGATATTGTCTAGGCCTAGGCCAGGGGCTAATGTCCTGTCACCGTTTGAAGGGGTTCATGGTAGATGATATATCAAGCAAAGTACTGAAATTCGTGGACGACACAATGGTTAAACAAATTAAAAGATATGGAGAAAAAATTTACAAGATGATATCAAGACAGAAATGTAATGATACCCTAGTACAAAGGAACACGTAGGACTAATTTGGAATCAAAATGATTGATTAAACAAATTGGAATGAATTACGCCGTCTCGTGAAACCGGCCTCAGTCTCAGATGTGTAAACATAATACTATTCAATATAACTGTCTTCCTGACACATCAAAATAGGTCAAACAAAATAATTTTCATAAAGTAATAATTATCGGAGAAAGTGAACAAGGATCGAGTGATGTGTATACATTAAATGCTTTTTGTTACGTCTTGACATGCTGTGAGGTTTCTGAAAGTTAGTAATGTTGTGGAGTGGCGTCTTTTGGCGAAGCCGTTCGACCAGGCGTAGCAATTTTGTGGCATGGGCCATGGCAACTTTTCGCGAAGCTTGTTTCCGTCGTTCGATAATCGTAAAGATTTCATTCAAAAACAACTTTTCTAACAAACTGGTTGCACTTAATCGATGAAATAATTGTTAATGATTTTGAATATCAATATCGTTATCAAAGGTGTATAATGGCATATTGTATTAAATAGATCAAACATGACCCTAACATGGGCAACGAATATAAACATGGCATTGCCATTGGCTTTGCGGCTACTTTTTTCATTATACCTAGCCTCCTAGCCCTAGGGCTAGGTTACTGAGTACTGTAGTTGTCGACATAATTAAACAATTGTGTTCAGTAATTGAAGACATGTGGTTATAGTTCAAAATCTCAGCATTGTACAGTTTGAATAATCAACAAAATTAATAAAAAAAAGACTTGCGGAAGAAAATCTAAACAAACGCGTGAAATTACGAGACCCAGAGCCAGAGGCAGAACTTACGACCTCGTCGAGTAAGTTTACGACTGCTAATATCAAACGTAAAGTTACGACTAAAAGGCAATGTCTAACTGGTCGTAAGTTGACTCGTGAAACGCTCTTAGCGTAACGACCAATTCGACTTACGACGTCGTAAATCGGACTTATGAAATCTCATGAAATATGCATACACTCATACGCATTATTCACAAACGACTGAAAGGTGAGTTATGAGAGACTGGCTTTTACAGATATAAAATGCTAATGGAAATGCACAACTATAATTAATATTACAAATATACACAACTATGACATCTATGACTATGTATGTCGTTGAGTTATACATTCTTGCAATATTCTTCACCAATATGTCTATGTGCAAACAGTGGTACTTACGACATTATCATTAGTTACGGATTATATCATTTTGATAATCCATATCGTTACAAACTATCTTCTTGTTCGCGGCTTAAAACATGTCACTCATTATTAAAATTCATACAACAGCTCAGCAGAACGTGAAATGTCTTCTGTTCCACTGACACAGTTAGTTCCCGCTGCAGGAGATTGATAGTTGTGTTCATGTCACCATTTTCAATCCGAGTAGATGCAATGCCACACCGAAACATTGTCAACCATTTTCTCAGATCCAGGCCTCTAGATCAACTTTCCCGGGAATTACCCTCTACCTCTGGCCTCCCATATACCCCTATCCCCGGTAGTGGCAGCAGGTTTCCCATGCAGTGCTGTGCTATAATAATAAAATTATAACTAAAACGACACCAGGTGGAGCCCATGACTCCACACTGGAACATGCAGTTCACCAATTTGAACACACTCGTGGATATAATTATGCATGTGAGATAGGCCCAAGTATGTTTGTATTACAAATTGCATCGTGAACTAAAATAAAAATTAGAAATTTCAGACGAAAATTATATTTAATAAATTTCCAGACTCCGTAATCAGAATGCTCCAGAAGCCATGTTTTTGAACTTGAGAAAGAATTCCTGGGTAGCACTAGCCCCCACCGAGAGGAGAGTCCCTTCTCGCGCTCTCTCCCTAATACCGGGAATCTCCCGGATTGAATATTCAAAAGGTTGTCCGCCGAGACTCATAGAAATCTGAGATAAACTGGATTTTCTTTCTAATAACCAAATACCTCTTTCTGTGATTAAAAATACCTATAGACGTTGACCACGCATTATAATTAATATAGTTGACTGTTATAATTATATTAACCGCGTTACAAACGTCCATGCTGTTTGTTCCTGCGACGTGGCGAAGAGAAGGACCTAATTTCCCAATATGGACTGCCCGTGGTTTCAATTTCGCTTTCAGAGAAATACAATGGTAGTCGATGACGTCAATTTGTCTAGGGCATGCTTGTGCGACAAACACTAACCGGAGAGAGACAAAGTGTTTGGTTAGACGGTTGCATCCAACATGCATTTCAGATTTGCCTCTAGTTCCTGGGGGGGGGGGGGGGCAACCAATATGTCGTCAGTATACCACTTCTGAGACAAATTCCACGTTTTATGGGTATGTTTTGTGCGCCAAAGCACGTTGTTGCACGCAACGCGTTTGGTGAGTAAGCGTATATATTTAGAACAATAACAGTTATTTCATTTCAAGGCAACATTAAGTAATTTTAATTAACATTAATTAGTGAATAACATATGTTAATGAATTAATATGTATCATATATCATGGCACAATGCACGTTAAAGATGGGTATATATTTGGTTGTATTCCAAATTGACTTTTGGTATGATTTTTTAGGGGGTCAGTCAAACAAATGTTGTTGTTGTTCTTCTTCTTCCGGGTACGAGTGAACCCTCTCTTCAAAGCTTACATGACTCTAGATGTTGAAGGATGGTATACTGGCAACATACTGAGTGCCCCCTTCCGGGCAATAGCTCTACAGTGACGGTATGTAGACTTTCGAGTCGGTTCCAACCGGTACGAGTTGGTTGCTCGGCGGCCAAGGTGGCTATTTTTTAAACATAAACATTCTAGACCCATCTATGCGATGTTACCCGTTTCATTGGTCACAATGGTGTTTATTCTGCGTGTCGATTTGTGTATAATAATATAGCAAACGGCGTTGCTACAGTGAATTATGTGTGTACTTTGTAGGTATTTTGGTTATTTTATTAGTAGGGCCTACGGCTACGGCCTACGCTGTCACAAACACTCAAAGTCAAAGACAAATTCAAAGTCACCCGGAAGTACATTTTTATGTGACGATCCCTTTCAAGTTTCAGGTGTATACATGTACACGCTGTACATAATAGACTGTATACACATGCTTAGGGCCTATGTTCCAGTTAGTACCTACAAAATATTTAGACTGAATGAGGTTACCATATGCATACGCACGCTGTGTCCAACGAATATAACTCGCAGAGTGATCGTTCAGACTTCGGGAGTTTCCTAGCTTCGATTATCCAGGCTCCGCGCTGTGGCGCCACCATTTGTCGCACACATCATCGCCTTTTGGGCACGGACCACAGTGAGAATGCATCCGCCATTACAACGATAAAGAGTCCCTAGGAAAAATTAATTGTGCAGTTTGGGTGTATTAGTGAGAGCAGAAATTGTGTGAATGAGTGAGTATAAGTGATGTTTTTGTGCACAGTAGCATCTGAGCTTTGAAATGATGCCAATTGTCAGTTGGTATACCTGTTGCGTAAGGACACAGTGGCCATTAGGCTAGGCAGAGTCGTCCGCCCCATTCTTGAGCTAGGGGCGGAAATCATTTTTCTACGCGCAGATTTGGGCTTTCTGTAGCCAAATGGCTACGGAACTAATAACTTAAGTTTTAAAACCGATACGCACTAACCGTTTCACATGTGTATTCCGTGACATACAACCGATACTTGGGCGTTAAGAAACAGAAAAAATGTGCTCCAAATAATTATTTATGAGTACATTTATTGGTCACATAGAAGATTTCATAAATAGCCGCCATACTGTGCACGTGATGTTGCCTTTGGGTCACATGGTCAAACGCGATTTCGTGTAGAATGAGGCCAGAGTGGGTCAGCAACACAGACATAAATAAAACACCCGTTAGTAAGTTAGTAGTTTATAGGGGGGTGATTAATGATGTAACTCTAAGGCCAGCAGACGGCAATTCTTAGCGTGACCTTAGATTGATCTACGAGAATCCCGTTTGGTAATCACACAACTCACACAACATCCGGTTATAGACACATTTTGACAAGCATATGGGATCATGCCTCAGTTAGACTTCCTGGTGTGTTACGAATGTAGGGCACAGTAATTTTGGATATGTGTTATTTAAAAAAATCATATCATCTGACGTAACTGTATTTGAGCCAGGAACATTGGCAAGTTTGCCGGTAGAATATTTTGGCAATGTAACTGTGGATTTTTAGATGATTTCAATAGGCAGAAGGATTTTTGGCAATTTTTTCACAACAAGGCACGTGTGCGTAGTAAATCATGCAGAAATTGGTAAGAATTTACGGGTATGGCACGTTCAGGCATTTTAAATGAGTTACAAGTACGATACTTTGACTAAACTCGATCAGCATGTCAATGAGATGATAGCAATAGCAGGTAAGAAGTTTCAGAATTTTTCATTGTCCCGTTTTCTTATAATCGTGCAAAACGTTAACATGGTCGCCAATGGGAAACGTAACAGGAGGTTGAACCCACATGCGTTCCGACAAAAAGGTAATAATTTCACATTTTTACAGGTAACTTTAGTGATATACACATAAGAATGCATACAGACATGAAATACGTGTTTATTGCTTTTTTATGGCGTTTTTGTAAGGTTTCATGAAAATGCGTACGTTTCTGCCGAGAGTACTCTTCGCCTATACAACAGCAACAGCCAGATAGAAAAAAGATTATGGCGATTGACTTTGCCTACCATTAGGCAGGATGTACTCATATATTGGAAACCGGTGAATTTCATGGCAGAAATGCAGGGATGTCATGCGTTGAAGCAATTTGTACGAAAAGGAGTTATGTCATTTTCACGAATTTCACACACTGGGTGACTTAGTGGGTCTGTCATGTGCTGTGAAATAAAATAAATTGTAGGATACATTTTCAATGTAGGCGCAAAAACGTTATAATGGTTGTCTATGGGAAAAGTGACTGTGGTACATGCCCTTGTTTCATTGTAACCGAAATGATGTATGTACCCAGATATACATAATTAGCTAATTACAGTGTCATCCGGGCATTTGGCTAATTCATAAAATAAGAGTGAACTTTTATCAGTTTTTACGATGCAATTCGAATTAACTTTAAACTTTATGTTGACATTACAGTCAAGCTGATAAGCTAAATCAGCAAAAAACAATGTTTAGGCCAAAAAAAAAATTCCGGTGTCTCATCAGAATTGTTGGTAAAAGTAAATGAGTGATGAGGGTTTTTAATATGCTGATGGAAGTGTTAGCGATTACATGACAGATAGAATAACCAAACAACCTAGGGCTCGAAAGATAATATGCAAAATAAAATATGGTGACTGAGCAGCTGTTGCCACAGATGAAGTCAAGTATTCAACGAGTGAAAAACTGCGAGTGTAAAAATTTTTACAAACAATATGCAAACTGGCCCTTTTATATGTAAAGACTGATGTTGATTTTTTTTACTTAAAAATTGGAAAATGAAAATGATATCCAAGTCATCAAAACGTACAATCGTACTCCCTGTAAGGCTCTTGAGCACCGTCGAAGAAATCCAATACAACAGTGCCACCAGTTTTACATTTTCACTTTTCAAGCATTTATTGTACACATTCCTATAGTACAAGTACAGAGCATTCACATGTGAGTGTACACAACTATATACACACAGACGCACGCACACATTCATATATTACATTTGCATAGCTTTCACATGTAATTGAATATTATTCAGTTCTTTGTTTGAAGGTTTTGGTGCGGATACTGACCATGGCTTTTTTCTGCTTTGTAATCCAAACAGATTGTATAGTACCCATCCTGGTCAAGCCAGGAAGTGGCAAAGCCGTATACGAATTCATTCGCCGTGATTCGGAGCTTGCTTGGAAAAACGTATTTTAAAGAAAATAAAAATAAAGTTTTGCGACACCTATTTTCAAATGCGCGCGCTGCTGAGAAACGGGGAATTTTTTATGACGCATTAGTGTAGAATCTCGATAACGACGTTGATTGGCTGCCGGCCCTTCACGCCTACACAAAATGGAGTGGTGACAATGGGTAACAACGAGAACACGCACCTGAGGCCAGACTCTCGGCGAATTCACGAAGGCGAGCGAGAGTCGCATAAGCGAGACTTAGAGTTTCCGACCTACTCTAACAGCTCTGAGCCTAGTCTCTATTTTGTTACTTCGCTTCACATGACTACATGACCCAACACCAGTCAACCTGAACCTCTGAGTGTGTACTACTGTGTAGGCGTGGTTATCTGAACCTCTAAGTGCGTAGGCGTGGTTATCTGAACCGATAAGTGTGTCGGCGTGGTTATCTGAACCTCGGTGTAACTTCCAAAATAAAGCGTTTAGTTCGTTACAGTATTAGAACTTGTCATTGCGTAAGACGCAACAACTGTAGGCCTACCTCTAGTTAATATATTACTTTAGTTATACATGTAAGGGGCTATCTGTAAAATACGTCACGCTCAAGGGGTGGGGTGTATGGGGCACGTAGGTGGTAGAGCGTCGGACATTCGGTCGAGGGGACCGGGGTTCAAAACCACCTGCTGCCGTTTCGAAGCTTGGATAATTTCATTCACCCCACTTTGCCTGTGTCTTTCAGAAGAGACACTAAAAGCCGTTGGTCCCTTCTACCTGGGGAAGTAAAAGACCCCACGCAGGGGGTAAATGTGTAACCTGTTGCGGACTCCATCTTTCATGAGCCACTACAGAAGCGTCCATGACGTGGCTCAATCAATTCTACTAACTACCTCGAAAGAGAATACGATTGAATGGAAGTGATGGGGGTGTCCGGGTAAGCGTTATCGAACGTTTCATGGGATGGAGGGGGGTCTTGGCGATCGCTACGTTGGTTATATAAAAATGTGCTCGTCTAACTGTCGATATCAGACTGTAACTACCTTAGTACTGTCGTTAAACCTCTTCGAATGCTCACACAAGAGGGTTCATGTTTCAGATACAGCACGACGCGTTTGACTAGGCAAAACATAATTATTATTATCATATCCAGTGTTCATGTTCTCGTGTTGTATGACCTACACAAGCACGTTGTACTCCAGGTAGATGCAAACGATGAGAGTTGGGGCGGTGCCTTGCTCCAACCAAATGACGACGGTAAACTCAAACCCGTAGCGTTCACCTTGTGCACTCTAAATCCTACAGAACGACGTTACTCTCAGATAAAAAAGGAATGTCTTGCCTTTTGCAGCTGTTTCCAGCAATTTGATCACTGGCAAAATGTATGCTAACCGATCACCTGCCCCTAGAGACGATTCTAAGAAAGACTTTGAATAAGGCCCCAGCGCGACTGCAGAAGATGATGATGAGACTGCAGCAATACAGGTTCGATGTTACCTATAAGAAAGGTAGCTTATATATATATATATATATATATATATATATATATATATATATATATATATATATATATATATATATATATATATATATATATATATAATCACAACGCCAGTGATCAATATATATATATATCGATAGCATATGTTTTTCTTAGTGGAGTTGAAATCTGGTAATTGGTAGTAGTAACATACTAAATATACATATTACCAAGGCGAAATTTTTAGGCATAAACAATTAATTAATTCATTATAGGCTATGGTACATTATGCCTTAGGTATGAGGTCATGCCCCATCCTCCTCGCTTTGTTATGCCTATATATACGGTGCACTAAACAAATAATATAATAACATTAATTATACATAAAAATAAACGTGATATAAAAATTATATATCTATGTCTGTATGTAAAAACATTCACAGAAAGCGCACATTCACAGAAAACACATGCCGAAGCATAATTTACACAATGTATCGAACACGTTCGTGTGGTATGCTGTCGGTATGTCTTGGCTGCAACATGATTACGCGTGTAGTCAACTTCTACGCAAGGCCTTCAACGAAGTCAAATTATGGCGAAATAGCAGTACTCTTGTGTTTATTTTACTTATTCTGACAAGTTGTTCTTTGGTATGTTTCATAGAATTAGACATTATACACATTCTAATATTCCAAAATTTACGAAATATAGTGCAATCTCTTATCGGTTGTGTACAAAAGAGGACTTGCCGGTTGCAAAACAACATTGCGTTCCGTATGCAGGACGATACAAAAATTGGGTTGAATTTGAAGTTGTAATAATTACCATGGCAACAGTACGCACGTGCGTGGCTTCTGCATTAATCGTAAATGGTTTTTATCTTTATTCCATTATATTAATATGGAATGAACATTTTATATATAGATGCTTTGCATACTTCCATAAGCTTATCAAGTCATAACACGTAGGGACGTAGGCATAGCGTAGCTGTAGGCGTAGGATGCTCCTGGCTCGGGGCTGGTGTTAAAAACAAGTAAGCATAAATCTGCACGGGCACTTCCACTGGTCACAATAGGTGATTCGTCACAATATCGTAACTTTTACTCGTGTTGCTCAGCTTAGTACACTTTGTGCTTTTCGAGTCTGCAACTCATGTTCCAGTCCAGATAGTTTTACCTGGAATAATACAATAACTGGAGAAATATTTGCGTCGTGGAACATGATATTTCTGATATGTGATAGGGTCAGTTGGAATTGAAAGAATTATATAGTCATATTCACAAACCGCATAAAATTGCTACTTGTCAAAAAAATTTTATATCGCGTGAGAGACGTTGACCACTACACTGCTGCAGTGGGATGTCTCTAAACTAATGTCACATTTCATTTATCAAACGAAAATGCACATACATTTTTTTCTTGGGAAGCGTTGACATTATATATACACACATACAAATATATATATATATATATATATATATATATATATATATATATATATATATATATATATATGCATGTAGAAAAACATTTGGTAAAACTTAAGCTAAGACCTCTTGATAAGATTAGTTTTAATCATATATGTCTGCAACATGAAAACTAATTATAAGGGAAGAAGTTATATTATTGTTTTCATATCAGCGGATGAGGAGACAAATTGACTAGAGAATTGGACTTGTAAGAACTTGCGAAAGTGTAAATACCTTATATTTATATATAACATCTTCACAATTTTATTTATTATTGAAGTCCATTGATTAAACATTGGATTGATCAATTGTATGCTTTGAATTCATGATGTTTGTACTTTTATACATATATATATTTTTTTTATCTTGACTTATCTCATATATATATTTACTACACGTCATGTATGTATATTTGTATATATATATATTTTTTTCTCACTACATGTGCCTCTATTGTTCATCATGTGTGTATATGTATGTTTTTTTTTACTTGTATGTAAATATAATATTATGGGCTCTTGCCTGAAATAAAACATTATTATATTATTATATATAGAGCTGGACCACAAAAAAAAATTTCATCTTAATTTTTACTAATTTTATATAGTTTGTTTTAGATGATTTCAAAAACTAAATAAAAATGTGTACAAACAGCTAGTATCAAGTGTGTCATAGTCATAGTCGATACTAGATAGGATAAAATTTTCGAAAAATGAGTCTTAAACAAGACACGCAAAAAATTAAATTGAAGAAAGACATTTAAGCAGTTGCCTTTTTGAGTGTGAATGGCTTGTGAACCTATTTATATATCAAAAAGTAATAAAATATTTGTATTCCTTTCCAGTTGTAAGCCACTACATTTGAAGCAGCCAAGGATGGAGAGTGACAAAGAAAACGAATGTTTTGAACCACCAGGTGTCACAACACCACCTGGTGGACACCTAAAGCAACGTCTCGATGCTATATTTGCTGAAGTGACAAACAATCTGCCATCGATAGATTTTGAGTTTTCCGATGTGAGTATATAGGTGATTCAACTATATACCAGGCATGATGTCACGAAAACTGACCGATCGTAACATGGCAAATTTAATATGGATGTCCCATTAAAATATAAGTATGCCTGGTTTTATTGTTTTTGAATGTTTTGAACTCGCATAATATTAGCCATGAATTTGGTTTCTTAGTGAGCAAGTGTCGTTGTGCATTTGTAAACAATTCTAGATTCCCAATTCTTGGGTGAGGAATCTTGGTTGATAATAATACCCGATATAGACAACCATTTCTATAACACGTGTGTGGTTTTTACTTTCATACACACCAGGGTTAAGTCTGTACTAGTTGGGAGGTGTGGATAGTGCATCAGAAAAAATATGTTGCCACAAGTATTCAACGTAAAAATATGTGATAAATTACAAATAGCATTGTTCATGTATAGCAACATAAATAACATTATTCATGTATAGCAACATAAATACAGTTTACAGAAATGTTTAGTATATTACACACTGATGTGTCGACTTTCTGCATATTAGTCGTTCTGATAATAAAATTGCATGGAAAAAAAATTCTATGAAATTTTATAAATATTCATCACAAAACCTGATCCATTACCAGGGGTAGTAATAACTCCAAAAATCTAGGTAACCAGCAGGACTTCATGACTGAAATATCTGGTAGTCCGCAGACATATCTGGTAGCCCACATGTAGGGCAATTCCTAATCAAAAACATCATTGCAATTTTTTTGGCTAATATGCCATTGACATTATTAATGGAAATAAAAATGTTTTCATTGACGTAATCATTATTGTAATGTGTAACTTAAATTGTGTAACAATTAATGTGTTTCACAAACTCACAGATGTTCACAATGTTTGTTGCAACAAACACTTTGAACATCAGTGAGTTTGCGAATATTGTGAGGAATAGTCCATATATTTTTAATGACAATTATAAGCTATATTACATTAAGGAGTAACTAAATTTAATGTAAATTCAATGCATTAAACATTGCAAGCTGTTACTAATGTTAATTTTATGATATGTAATCTCACACAATTCTACAGCTTTTAACTGCCCTTCTTTAGTGGAGCAATATTTTCAGTTGTATAAATATCACACTGCTAAATATCATTGACAAAAACTTGTTTCCTAGAATTAGCACAAGTCGATTTGTGTGCCTGGAAGAACATGGCCAATGACAGCTATGTAACTACCTCTTCGAACACTGAAGAACACTAAAGAGATATAACATTTTTAAGCATGAAAAATCCACTTGCTGTTTAATCACATTACAGAGTTTCTAAAATATTAACAGTTATGCACCATTAATGTGTTTCATACCATTTTGTCGTAAATCTTGAATGAAAAATCTTCAGAATTGGAAATTAAGTTGTGAGAGTTTTATAATTTTTTCAACAAATCTCCTGAACAATTTATTGCGAAACTTTGTTCGTGTGGATCCCATTCTGTTTGAGATTTATTGTATGTTGTTTGTCACGTGGTTTACTGATTCACGCTGCATTCGTCTGTTGTCTGGGTGTCAGGTGAGCTCAGACGAAGAAGTGGCAGTCTTCCAGCCCACCACCAGAACCGCTGCTCCCATCGGTGACGACCAGACAGACGTGAGTCTGGGCGACGTGTCAGTGGACGTGGAGGACGAGACTGAATACTCGAATAGACTGGACCACATTCTGTCTCGAATACCGACGTCAAACCAAGCAACATCGACTGACAGTGACACACACCATGTCAGTGTCACTAAAGAGGCACACCAGGCCAAAATCAGTGAGACAGAGAAGGAGACAGACACCCTAGATAATGGTTCCCCAGATGGGGGAAGTGGGCTGATTGAGGGAAACTGTAGGAATAGCCGATATGGCAGTTGTAGAACGACAAACATGTGGGCGAGACGGACACATGTAAGGCACAGCGAAGAAAATGCAAAAGCAATTGCAACTCGTTTCATGCCAGCTGAGCCGCCAACGCTAACGATGAAAAACATAGACATTGGTATGTCAGATGCTTCTTACATATTCTGTGTATTTCCTCTAATAGATGGCCATTGTCTACGTTGTGCACATGCCCAAAGTTACAAAATCAAGTTGTGGTGTTTGAGTTCATCAGGTGGCAGCATTGTTGTCCATTGTTCACCATTGTAGCCAAGAGTTCACTCACAGCGGGCACAGGCCACAATTAGTTTTCCCATCTTTGAGAAAAATTCCCAGTTTTGGTGTCTTTCAGTTTGCACTGAATAATGTAATTTTATGTTGTGACATGGTAATGAAATTTGCATTCTTTCTGAATATTTCGGAGGACTCTTGGCCTTCATCGGCGGACTGATGTTGCTACGGGCATGTCACATGACCAATGTCATGTGACACAATGTTGAGAAGCACTGTAGGGAACTCCTGGCCAATGTCTCGGCTAAGGACAGGTTTCATTCTATGGATGTTGAATTTGCTGTTTGAAATTTGCAGATCAGTTGTTCAATACGATGGGAGGAAGTAACAACTCCCTTGAGCCGTCTGACTGCTCCTATCTGGAATATCAGCAGAATGAGAAGTCAACCAGTTTCATTGATGGTAGGTACAAGTAAAGGTCCCTTCTCAATTAGATTTTCTCACTTTGTCTCTTTTCAGACGAACTAGAACCTAAGTAGTATCCACTATGACATGTTTGCTCGTTTGTACCAGTTTGTTATTTAGTTTTGGTGGAATCATTGGACAAACTATTAAATTATTTTTGACCAGACTCAGCCAAAATTTAACAAAAAGAGGACAAACATGATCTGATGCCATGACATAAGGCAAGTTACCAGATCTGAAGGTCAAAAATAAATTATTCTGATCGTTTTAACGAAAGTACACACTTTTTGTTAAATCAGCTGCACATATTACTTAAAATTATTCACATTTTATCAATTTGAACACCAACAAACGTTATTCACGATGAGCTGTCAATTGTGGACGGAGTCTTTAATCATACCATTAGTTACAACTGTAAATCATCCTGTAATGGTATGTCAGTGGTATAATCACAGTCATAGTTGTCTCCTCTGATTTCTAAGTGGTGTGATCAAAGAAGCATTTTTATCGTTATCTTGTAAATTGATCAAACATTCAGTTCTTGGCACATGTAAAAATACAATAAACTTATGCAAATTATTATGTTCCAAGGTAGCTTAGGTTAATTAACATATGTTTAAGCTAGAAACAAACCAGTTGACATGAATCTTCATAAGTTGAAGTTAAGGGATTCCGTACTAACTGTTCTATTGTGCTCTGTGTTTTTTGTAATGTTTCTCTTTCATTTATTCTTTTAGTTTCTTTATGTTTCTCTATGTATCCCAATAATTCATCTTGGTGTTCTTTTTTGTCACTATGAGTGTAGAGCACCAAAGTGTGACATAACGTTGGCATGACAACCAGCTCACTGGTTCTCAACAAACATGTTTAGATGAGCTTTTTCAATGGTGATGTGTTTAATCCTCGACTGCAAACATCACGTTGAGAGTTACACTTGTAACTTTTATCTCTTCCCAAAGATGAAAGTGAGAAGAAACGTACTAGGTTTTCCAGAATGTTTGGACGAGAAATAAATGTAAAGCATGCAGTTTGGTCGCAATGTTCACGCTATATATATAACACATTTTCGTTTGCACATCACATTTTATTCAATGTAAAGTAATGAGACAAAACCTGTCAAAGCTGTTGTTTATTTTTAAATTATGAGACTCCCTGAGCAGTAAAAATTAATAATAATAACTTATTTCTATATAACATTTTTCTTGTAGCTGATCTTTCTTTCAAAGTTGTTATATTGCTTTTTGATGATGATTTTTCCCAAACATTTCTTTTATCTGTTTGAGTCTATGTATTTATTCATGACGAGTTGATGCAATAAGTTTAACTGTTGTATTTAACAAAATAAATGGACTATGCATTTAGAATTAGCTAACACAACACACGCACACACACACACACACAAATCCAGATATGAAATCTTCTTACCTGCTATGTGTTTTGAAACTAATTGACTATTTTTCTTGAAGCAGAGCAGGGAGATGGCTTGTCACTGATAGAGAGACTTGCCAAGGTATCACTGTCTGAGAATGAACGCAAGATGCACAACATAGACCCCCAGACTGGGGCGATGCAGAAGAAAGCCAAGTCAGGCACAGAACTGAAGAAACACAAGACAGCAGAGAATCTCTCTAAAGGTAAATGTCCAGTGGTAATGATAAAAATTTATTTTGCTTTGTAGCTGTAGTAGCTGAATAGTACACACAAATACATATTAAAAGAATGTATGAAACACTAAATTAATACAGCTTTACATTACATATAAATAAATACAATTATAGATAAGCATTAAATTAAGAGTATCAAATTGCATATAAATATGTGCATAAAATTAGGTACTCGGTAAATTGCAAGTAAAACGTAACCAGTTACTACATTTGTGGTTACTGCCAGTGATAAAGTTCTTATAAAGTAAAAACCACGCAGGTTTGCGTCAAGGCATGTTTTACTTGGGAGTTATTGTGTGTTGCATTAAGGCATTGGTGAATGGGTGACCAAGAATGACCACTTTTCTTTGATAAATCCCGGTTCATATGAACCAAAATTACTTTATAGTTTGTCCAATGATTTCATCACAATTGAATGACACATTTACACAAACGAACTAGCATGTTGTAGTTGATACTAAACTAGAGAAAAACGAATTGCACAAACAGCTTTAGTACTGTAGAGTGATGCCGTTCTGTCATTACATACTTCATATTGGGTACTTGCATGTATGTATTTAAATAATCCCAAATATGCTTCAGACTGTCATGTCATTAGTAAAAACTGCGTATTTGTTTGTAGCTCAGAAGAAGTTGAGCTGCATGGGAACTAACACACAGGATCTGCCTAATCTTCCTAAAGGTATAAGTCTGAGTTGAAAAAAGATTTAACTAAAAGAACATGGATATTAACCAAATTGTCTTGTTAAAAATAACTTCTAGAATGATGCTCTGATGTTTATTATTTGTGGATACACATTTCAAGATACTATACTTCACAAGGAATTTTGATGGTAAATGATAAAACACTCATATTTCTGGGTGTATTAAAAAACATTTTTCCCTAAATTTCCTATTTTCTTTTTTGAATTGTAATTTACTAAGTTAAAAAATATCAAAACTATGGTTACTTTTGGTGAGAAATGGGACTGTGAGTTGTGGTTTTGATGCAGACTTTGTGTACACACCTCCCAAGCCACCGGAGGAGAGGGAAACTATCTACATCGACTTACGCGGATTTGAAAACAAGAAACCTACGAAACCAGAGGGCTTTGATTCTGTACGAAGGATCCTTCATATCACACAAGAGGCAGCCTCTGGGTGAGTCATGATGTCACATGTTGAGGATTCTCAGAGTAGGTCATGATGTCACATGTTGGGTGGTCTCAGTAAGTCATGATGTCACATGTTGGGTGGTCTCAGTAAGTCATGATGTCACATGCTGGGTGGTCTCAGAGTAAGTTATGATGTCACATGCTGGGTGGTCTCAGAGTAAGTCATGATATCACATGTTGGGTGGTCTCAGTAAGTCATGATGTCACATGCTGGGTGGTCTCAGAGTAAGTTATGATGTCACATGCTGGGTGGTCTCAGTGTAAGTTATGATGTCACATGCTGGGTGGTCTCAGACTACGTCATGATGTCACATGCTGGGTGGTCTCAGACTAGGTCATGATGTCACATACTGGGTGGTCTCAGAGTAGATCATGATTCATATTTAGCATGTTTGCTGGAAGAATACATTTTGTAGTGATATTTATGGTGGTGAGCAGGGACTGCTTTGCATGTGTTGTAACAACATGGCAGAGCAGACCGAGAAGAGGGTAGATGGGTACATTATATTTTAAGAGATAATTTGGTGATAAAAAAACTGGCTAAGAACACATATTTCAAATAAAAAAATTAACTACACAAATTGAAAAAAATCAATTATGCATAAGAAACAACGAGTTGATCAGCGGGTTAAACATTTTTTTAAATAGACTTATGTCTGCTTCTATCTCCCTCCTCCTTTCAGGTTTGTTGATGTTCATATCTCAAGTTTGTGAATAGTTTAAGTGCAGAATACAAATGAATTGGCTTTGACCATTAGTTCGGGCAACTTACAAAAGTGTGAATAGGTTTATAATAGGTTTATGTAGAGCTGCATCACCTTTGCCCCTTTTCCACCAAATTTTGACCAGATTTGGTCAAACAATAATTTAATACACTGTACGTTGATAATTTAATCAAAACTAAATTGAACTGAACACATTTTTGTACAAATAAGCTAGCATGTCGCGGTGGATATGAGATAGATTTGATTTGTCAGATTTGATTTGTCACAAAATGATTCTAAAACGAGATGATTGCAAGAATTGAATTGAGGAGGAACCTGAAGGTTATAAGCAGATTCTGTTATGTTTATATTTGTCTGCCAGCAGCGACAGTTCTGATGAAGATGATGGTGTGGAGATGTGGCACGAACAGAGGAGACGCATCAAAGAATCACTCAAGAACACAGGCGCCTTGCCTCCAGAGTTTCAGAAACAGACCACTGCTAAGTAAGTGTTGCTTTATTGAGATATGAAATCTAAAGTTACGTTGATAGCAGAACCAGTCTCACTCATCGACTGTAATTTGTAGTCATTTGTCAGACTGTCTTACTTTTTTGTTTTGTTGATGTATTAATAACAGTATTTACTCTTGGCACTGTTGATTGCTATTGCTACAAAGAGGGACCAGTGTCAAAATTCATCAGACGGACCAGTGCCAGTTTGAACTGATCTTTTGCTACAAAGAAGGACCAGTGTCAAGATTCATCAGACTGACCAGTGCCAGTTTGAACTGAACTTTCGCCAGCCATTTTGCAGTTGTCTCGTAGACAAACCCATTCATAACTGACGTACTGAATGAGGTTTATATAAGGCTTCAATGTTAGTTATGATTAGAATTAAGCACTCAAGACAATGTTGGTTAGCATTATACTGTCCAAGCAACATGCTTCTGATAATGATTACAGAAATTAGATTATATTTACAATATTTTCTACATCTAACACAGCTGCCGGTGAATTATTTATCAGTGATTTGCCAAAGTTTTAGTTAGATGTTACAGTTTTATCATAAACATTTGATTTTAAATAATTACGTGAGTTGATGTGATTGCCAGTTACAACTGGAATTGTGATTACAACTTTGACATAATGTTTTATCGTGATTACACTATGTAGTGTCAACATGTTTTATTGTCAGCATATGTCAATTACAAAGGTAACCAATTATGATCATAACTGGTTATGGTTGTCATAATTGGTTACATTTGTAATTGATTACATATATTTACATGCCTGGTGTAAGGACATGTTGTGTTACGCAGATCAAAGAAAGTGTCTAAACCTACAACAAGACAACTTCACCCGCATCTGTCTGATAAACTGAAGCAGAAAACACCTCCTTCAAGGGAGGGAGACAAGACAGAGCCACAGGAAGAGGAGAGGAGTGAGGAGGAGGAGGAGGAGGGAAGTAGAACACGTGCAAGGGCTGTTAGGGAGAACACCCCGCGGGAGCTGACCCCTGCGGAAGAGGAGCAGCAACAGAGGAGGGAAGAAGCGAGGTCGGTGAGGGGGTTTACGTAAGGTCATTGAGGGGGTTTGTGTAAGGTCATTGAGGGGGTTTGTGTAAGGTCAGTGAGTGGGCTTGTGTAAGGTCAGTGAGGGGGCTTGTGTAAGGTTAGTGAGGGGGTTTGTGTAAGGTCAGTGAGGGGGCTTGTGTAAGGTCAGTGAGGGGGTTTGTGTAAGGTCATTGAGGGGGCTTGTGTAAGGTCATTGAGGGGGTTTGTGTAAGGTCAGTGAGGGGGCTTGTTTAAGGTCAGTGAGGGGGCTTGTGTAAGGTCAGTGAGGGAGCTTGTGTAATGTCGTGTAGCAGCTGCACAATCTACAGATACAGTGTGGTTGGTGTAGCCTGGTTGGGGGTGACAAGTCAGGATTGATATGTTTGTGATGGAATTTGTTGTTATCGTATTGTGTATATAAAAATGCAGAGGAATCGTTTTGAAAACATTTCACAAAGCTGTGTGTTATGGAATATAAAAGTAACAACAGTGATATTGAAATGGAATGACTCCAGGTTTGAAAGAGAATATACCAAGTGCATTTATGGTGAAAGATCCATCACGGACACTTCTATTTTTTTATCTATGGTTCTTTCTACGAAACCTCTCTAAATGTTGACCCGGTAATAGTTTAAATAGTAGTGTATGTTTGTTATCATGCACATGCACAGATACAATTATGCACATATTGAACATATTTTCCTGACCACACACACACGCACATACATTATACAAGCACGCATGCACGCACAAACTAATGCGCACACACCCATGCATGCATGCACACACACAGATTGTGAAGGTGACCTAGTACTGTTCTCCTGCAGGAAGTTGCTGGAGCTGAGAGAGAAGGAGCATCAGTCTCGCGTCCGACTTGGCCGACAACTTGAGGCGATGCGACCAACGATGTCCAGCAGCGGGAGAGGGGAGACAGTCGAGGCCACACCCACTCTCTTTGACACGGTCCGTCTAACACATCTACAACTCTTTTTATAACTGGTCACTATATGCTTCCTATAACTTTAGTAGGTGAAGCAATAAAACATTTCTTTTTAATTCAATTATTAAGTTCAATTCAATAATTTATTCTCAGACTCATTACAATATGCAAATAATACATGGAGGTTCCATAGTTTTGTGTTAACTGTAGTTACAGTGAACAAAAATAGCCTGGTTGCATCAGCCATCAAGAAACTGGACATACAGAGATTTAAACTGGTCAGTAGCTATGAAATTAGCAACTTAGTTGTGTCAGTTTTGCAACAGTTACAAACAGTAATATTTACTTCTGTGATGTTTTACCATTTGACCTGTGCATCCAGCTTAACTTGTCAACCAAAGAACATGATTTAATATTATACGCTCTTTGCGTCAAACAAACTATTGGAAGTGGGGCAGTGAGGGGATGATGCTAGAGGAGGGGTGTGAATTGTACATAGTAATATAGAAATTCTGTCAGTAAAACGTGAGGGTACGTATTATACTTGGGGTTGTATTTTGCATGGAAAAATAAAGGTATTTGTATGCTGAGTTTTTGTTTTTTTGCTTGTTGCTAATTAAGGAGGTGTCGTATGAACCAGCGCCAGAAGCCCTGCCCCCTCAGCTACCCACAGACTTGGAGTGTGTCCTTCTGACAGTCTATCTGTCCAGTAACGCAGGCATCACAGCTCACAAGCCTGGTGGAGGAAACGCCAGAAGTATCGATAACAGTGAGTGACTGTACATTTTGTGTGGATACTGTCGAACAATTGGGGATAGATCACTATTTTTCTTCCAGGTTCATGACGTACGGATGAAGTGCCAGTGATTTTGAGACGGTACTCTGTTTTGGCAATTTTTGGCTCTCTGGATAATTATTTTGTTATTGAAAAATATATGTAATAAATGCTACTGAAACATTAAATTTTTTAATTAAATAACCTATGATAATTACAGTTTTAAGTCAAAATGCAATGAAACAATGAATATACATTGTAAGCATTACAGTATGACAGTGGATAAATTATGACAGATACATATTTCCTAATATAACCGTTGCTGTAGTGTAGTTCAGACTTGCCTTTAAATGTCAACAAGACGTTTTAATATTTTGTAGCGAGTGTAACATTAAAGTGTTAAAGACACACACTCTGGTCATTTTTAGCACAACATTTTGACTGGCCAAATATGTTTTACTGAACCTTTTTAGTATAAGTTTCATTGTTATATAACATGACTTTATGACAAAAACAATCGGGCATTGTACATTTAAAAGTTCTTCCCCAATTAAATTTTTTCACCGTCTTGTTTCAGACTCATTTCGTGAAAAATTCAAGCTACGTACAAATTTGTTATTTTGTTTTGGTGAAATCATCGGCTTATTTTAGACTGGATCTGGTTAAAATGCTAAAAAAAGGGCAAACATGGTGTAAGATATATGCCTCCCAATTCTTATCTTCTTCAGGAGCCGCACGCAATGGTCCGGGAGGCATTTCTCACAGATGTTGATGTGTTTTAATTGTCCGTCTTCTTTGCGCTCGCCAGGTCGAGATTTATAACTGAATTTGTACTCACTCGACCAATGAGTACATAGAGCACTACAGAAGTGTAATCAATGCATTGTTCTCCAGGTTTGAAGCGATTTAAATCATGTACATCAGGTGGCTACATACATAGTAGCAATATAATCATGCATGATGACAATAAAAAGAACAGCGAAGATAAATATCACCGTAAACTGTAAAGAAAAGTAGTGAATCTTTCGTGAAAATTTGGATGCCTAAAATTTGGCACGACTACACACCTCAGTGTGAGTTTAAAATCGTATAGCCTGTCCTTTGGAAACCCTCGGCCGGGGTATTTATACTATCAGTTACTCAAATTCAGACCCTGTCACTAGAAGCACTGTCATTGTTTAAATACCAAATATGCTTTACTGTTGGTCAACTTGTTAGATCCACCCACCATCTCAACCGCTGGACAATCTGCCAGCACTTCCTTACCCAGTTTACAAGTTAAACTTTTGAACTCTTGGAGCTGGGCCAAATCCAGGGCTCTCTCTCTGTTCCCTAATTATGTTGACTTCTGAGGTCGGTGCAATTTAGCAAATGTCAGGATCTTTGGCACCATATGGATTTTGTCAATATCCACTTGGGTGGTTTAACTATAAACTTTTCTTCAAAACCTGCTTTTCAGTTGCTAATCTAGGCTTAATATATCGATTAAACACCTAATGACTTAATTACATTAGTTATTAAAAACTAATTAAAACAAACTGGCATATACTTCACGTTGGTCAGGCTATCACAAATTACCCGAATTAATGACCAAAGTAAATTCTTTTGACGATTTTAACAAAAGTGTGCACTGTTCTGTTAAACCGACTACACATATTACTTAAACAATTCATGCACTACACGTTTGAACATCAACAAACCTGATTCACAATGTGCTAAATGAAATGAGGAAGTTTTAAATATTGAATATTTGACCTGTTTCAGGGTCGAGTCTGTCTGCCAGCTACACGGCCCTCCTCACATGGTTGCTGTCTCTTGTGCCGAACAACTTCAGTTTTCCACGAGACGCCACTGCCCAGGGGTCTGTGAGCGGGCTGCGCACGCCGTTTGAAGTGATAGGGCTGCAGCAGTTGTACCTGGACGACCAACTGTGTCTGTTTGTTGTTGTCACACCCACAGTCGATGCTGCCGAAGTCTCAGCCAAAATGAAAAAGTCCAAAGCGGTACATGCATTCATCAATGAGTCCATTACTGACTTGTGCATATGTAATATTTTCAAGATCTGTACAATTACCTATCAAACACTTTCATCTATGCATATGACATATTTAACTTTGCTGTTCACTGCTGCCAGGAAGCCCAGATAGCTTCGATCATCTACTTTTCATTCCCATGTGTTAAAACAAACGTCGGAACTAGGACTTTCTCGGTTGCCGCACAAATCTTTGTAACTCGCCCCTTGTTAGTGTTAACGGCCCCTCCTCCATTTTTTTGCTAGTCTCATTTCAAATTCATTTTGCGAAAAATCAGACCTACCTAATATACACTGCAACATGCAAGCTCGGTTGTGCAACTTTTCTTATGTAGTTTTTGTGAAATCATCAGACAAACTATAACATTTCTTAATGTTTGGTCAAACATTAATTGAAGTGAAATTGGAAATACTGAAAACATGGTGAAATTTCCTAACTTTGTCATGTGATCGGCGAGAGGATGGAAGTCACGCCATTGCTTATTATTGACCCGCACAGTGTTTACCATTTTGAAAATCCACTATTTTGTGCCTTACTAAAGTAATTTCTTTCGATGATTTAAAAAAAAATATTCAATCGACTGCAGATGTTACTTACTGTTCACTTACTTACTGTTCACTTATTTACTATTCACTTACTTACTGTTCACATACTACATATTTGGACGTCAACAAAACAAAAAATCAATTGAGGGTGGAGTTTGAAGTGAGGAGCAGGAAATGTAATCACATTTCAACCTCACCTGAAACCCACGTTTTGTCCTCGATTATCCTCCATAATGCCTCACTCAGTGTACTAGACCAAATTAAATAAAAATATATATTTGCGTGAACAACGTTAAAATCTAAGTGTATGTCTGTATACTGTGTTAAACTGTGGAATTCTTTAGAAGATTATATAATAGTTTAGTTACTATCGAGAATATCAACAAATTATATAAATATTTTCTTGAAGAATATAAATTCAATTAAATTGTGACCAACAAACTGGAAATATATATGTTATTTAGTAACATGATACTATAAATTTATGCTTGCTATTAATATTGTTATTAATACATTGATATTGGGGGAAACAATCCACTTCTACTTTCTCCCTTTTCATTTGAAAATGTGTCAAGGTACTTAAAAAATGTGTGCATGTTGTGTGTCACCATTTTCATTTGGAAATATTGAATTGAACCATATGTTGACAACTGAAATTGTAAACCAATTAGAAATGCATAGCTTGGGTTACCAAGAATTCAGCTCAACAAAAGTTTTCATATTGCAATTGTACTGTATTTTTCAGAAGGACGACTTGACACCGTTCCAGAAAGTTCTCACAAAGTTCCTGTCAACCAATAGTCTGTACAGTGTCTGCCCGTGGCTCGATGAACTCGTCTCACTGGAAATTAGCCCTGACCAGCCAGAGCAGGGGTCAACAGAGCCATTTGTCTACAGACCTCCACTGCCGAAGATCACAAATCGCCCCCTGTCAACCTTCATCCAGATGAACCCAGGGGTGGCGGCCGCAGCCCGAGTGCTCAAGCTACCCGTCGGCTTCTTTTGGCAGATGCTGGACAGTGACGATGTCGCATTTGTGCAGAACATCAGCGACGATGCAGTCGATTATGACACACAGACCACAATGTCGCTGGTCTACAAGAAAGTGTACCGCGACCCACGAGCGATGATGGGTATCCTGAACAGGGTTCTACAGGAAGGACTTGACTTGGCTGGGATCCGGTTGCTGTTTCCCTGCCCTGAGGTGATCAATGTGTCTCGAGGGACGGGTCAGTGTAGAGGAGCAGACAGGGAGGGGAAGGTATCCCAACCGGACATGCTGAGTAACGTTGGTCCCATCCTTGCAATGGCTGTCCGAGGGACATTTGCGCGCACAGTTTGGCTGGACGCCATCGGTCCGTCCGATCCCGCGCTTGCCCGGATCACTGATCCCAACTCCCTGTGTGCCTTATACGGAGGGCAGTCGCGGGAAGAATGCCTCTTGTTCTGCCCCCGCAGTCCCATGAGGGTCATGGCTGAGTTGTGTCGCTGGTTTGGTGGCCGTGTTCCGGCCAGTGGTGTTGTGGATGCTGGGGTCAGTCGAAGGAAGGAGCCATCCAAGCGGTCAAAGAGAGACTCACAGATGGACACTGACCTCCCTGGACACAGGCCTCCAGCCACACTGACTGCAACGCTGCCAGCTGATGTGTTCCTGCTCATGTCCCCCCTCATGCCGGCCAGATGCACTGGTCAGTTACTGGCCACTGCCCAGCACCGGGGCTACCAACTGAGAGGCTTCAGGCAGCTCAAGCTGGGAGGCAAGAAGTGCACTGTTCTAGGTGAGTAGTGGTATTTAACCAAAAATTTTGCAATATTAACGGTGAAAAAAATGTGAATTTTTATTTGAAAAAAAATCTAGTATCGATGAAGACATGCTAGCTCGTGTGTGCAAATGTGTTATTTAATTTTTATGAATTCGTTGGACAAACTATTAAATTAATTTAAGTTCAGCTGAACTGAAATTCAGCAAACAATTTGCAAAAGTGGATATATATAATATATATATATATATATATATAACCTGCTTGAATATACTATGACATTAGGCTGTTCATTCTTTAGCAAGTTACCCGATCTAATGATCAAAGTAGTCTTTCAATGATATTCACTAAAGTACAGTGTTGGTACACAAGAAAGTACAGTGTTAGTACACACTAAAGTACAGTGTTACTATGCACTAAAGTACAGTGTTGGTACACAAGAAAGTACAGTGTTAGTACACACTAAAGTACAGTGTTACTATGCACTAAAGTACAGTGTTGGTACACAAGAAAGTACAGTGTTAGTACACACTAAAGTACAGTGTTACTATGCACTAAAGTACAGTGTTGGTACACAAGAAAGTACAGTGTTATTACACACTAAAGTACAGTGTTAGTATACACCAGTTTATTTAACCAACTATGCAATTTACATAAAGTTTTCACTCGCTACAGATTTAAACATCAGTAAACTTGCGATGGTCTAAATGAGTTGCGGAGGAGGTTTTAAATGATAAGTATGAGTAGTATTAAGAGAAGTGTTTGTGGAATTATTATTGTGTTTTATATGTTGTCTGTTTTATGATTCTTCTGTGTTATTTCAGTATCTAATATATTGATTATACAGTACATTGGTGAGATATTAGTAACACTCGCCATTTATAAGAGTTTAATTTGTGAAGATGAATGAATATTATGTTAATGTAACAATTTACTATCATCATAATATGATAACCAACAAATCTAGCAATGCGTACAGTACGTGTATTGTTAATTTGTTAACATGACACAACATTTAAAGCCACATTAAAACATTATTACTACTTATTTTGTTCATGTAGGGCTATGTGGAGACCAAACAGGATTGGTCACATTTTAAACAATTTATTGCAACTTATTTTGTTCATATAGGGCTATGTGGAGACCAGCCGGGGTTGTTCACCAGTAGCGGCTGCAGTGCGACTGGACTACCTGAGACAGTAGGCCTTGAATGCAGCCACCGTGACAGACCCTGCATGGTGATGCTGCTACACAAGGAGAACGCACTACATCATGTTGCCAGTCTCATTGAGGCCTTCATGGTGCAGCTGTCACTCAAGAACTTGCTCAGTGAGTCACAAATCTAGTCGTAAAGGTCTCTCTCCACAATTAGATTCGTTTTTGCTACGCTCGTTTCAGACTGATTTAATGAAAAATGCTTCAATGACATGCTGGCTCTCTCTAGTATCCACTATGACATGCTAGCTTTAGTATCCACAATGACATACTAGCTCTAGTATTCACAATGACATACTAGCTCTAGTATCCACTACAACATGCTAGCTCTAGTATCCACTATGACATACTAGCTCTAGTATCCACAATGACATGCTAGCTCTAGTATCCACAATGACATACTAGCTCTAGTATCCACTATGACATGCTAGCTCTAGTATCCACTACAACATGCTGGCTCTAGTATCCATTATGACATGCTGGCTCTAGTATCCACTATGACATGCTAGCTCTAGTATCCACTACAACATGCTGGCTCTAGTATCCACAATGACATGCTAGCTTTAGTATCCACTATGACATGCTAGCTCTAGTATCCACAATGACATGCCGGCTCTAGTATCCACAATGACATGCTGGCTCTAGTGTTCACTACGACATGCTGGCTCTAGTATCCACTATGACATGCTGGCTCTAGTATCCACAATGACATGCTGGCTCTAGTACACGTATACACTATGACATGCTGGCTATAGTACACGTATCTACAATGACATGCTGGCTTTAGTATACTCAATGACATGCTGGCTCTGGTATCCACTATGACATGCTGGCTCTAGTATCCACAATGACATGCTAGCTCTAGTATCCACAATGACATGCTGGCTCTAGTATCCACAATGACATGCTGGCTCTAGTATCCACTATCACATGCTGGCTCTAGTATCCACAATGATATGCTAGCTCTAGTATCCACAATGACATGCTGGCTCTAGTATCCACAATGACATGCTGGCTCTAGTATCCACTATCACATGCTAGCTCTAGTATCCACAATGACATGCTAGCTCTAGTATCCACAATGACATGCTGGCTCTAGTATCCACTATGACATGCTGGCTCTAGTGTCCACAATAACATGCTGGCTCTAGTACACGTATCCACTATGACATGCTGGCTCTAGTATCCATAATGACATGCTAGCTTTAGTATCCACAATGACATGCTAGCTCTAGTATCCACAATGACATGCTAGCTTTAGTATCCACAATGACATGCTAGCTCTAGTATCCACAATGACATGCTGGCTCTAGTATCCACTATGACATGCCAGCTCTAGTATCCACAATGACATGCTAGCTCTAGTATCCACTACGACATGCTGGCTCTAGTATCCATTATGACATGCTGGCTCTAGTATCCACTATGACATGCTAGCTCTAGTATCCACTACAACATGCTGGTCTAGTATCCACAATGACATGCTAGCTTTAGTATCCACTATGACATGCTAGCTCTAGTATCCACAATGACATGCCGGCTCTAGTATCCACAATGACATGCTGGCTCTAGTGTCCACTACGACATGCTGGCTCTAGTATCCACTATGATATGCTGGCTCTAGTATACTCAATGACATGCTGGCTCTGGTATCCACTATGACATGCTGGCTCTAGTATCCACAATGACATGCTGGCTCTAGTACACGTATCTACTATGCCATGCTAACTCTATTATTATTATTATGCCGAACTTATAAAGCTCTCTTTTCATGCATAAAGCCTGCTCAAAAGCGCTGTACACAATGAATAGAATAATCATAGAGAGTAAAATAATCATAGAGAGTAAAATAATCATAGAGAGTAAAATAATCATAGAGAGTAAAATAATCATAGAGAGTAAAATCAAAGCATAAAAACGATAACATGATAGAAAAATAAAATATTATAGAAGACTGGATATAATAAGATGAATATGTATATACTGTTTTAAAAATGTAAAAAGAAAAAGAAAAACTGACTAGAAAGCGTTAAGCACCAAAATGAGCCAGGAACAAATGTGTTTTTAGCAGCTTCTTGAAAGTGTTCAGTGTTTTTGCTTCACGAATGTGAGCTGGTAGCGCATTCCACAACTGAGCTGCTGAACACTGGAATTTTCTGTCGCCATAAGTAACCGTTCTAGCCCTTGGAACTTCTAGTGTCACTGAATCCATGGATCGTAGCATTCTTGGTTGGTACACATTCAGCATGTCCGATATATATCCACAAATTGGCGATAATATGTTTTGCATAAATGCTTTATTTAATTAAACGTCGTTTCGACTTTTGCAATCAATCAATGAAATAATTCTTATTGATGTAGAATATCGATCTCCTAAGAAAAGTTTTCTTCACATTTTTTCAACGAGCATAACAAAAATTGCCACAACCAATTTTAAATTGAAATCAACGTGATGCAAGTTTTTTATTCTGTGATAAATATCAGTAACATTGTCTTTGCTTATAGAGTATGCCAAATCTAAATGCACTAAAAAATAACATGTTTGTGCATTATTCTGTTGTCTGAGTTTCAAGTAACAAAGTTACCTTCAGTTCACTAAATCTGGTACATGCCACCATACATTTGGCAGGACTACCAGATTTCCAGAGCTGGTGGTCGGAGTTCTGTGGTCCACTGCTCAAAAAAGTTACTTTCTACCTGTGACTGCAGATTTTAACATCAACAAATGTGATTCACATTGGGCTAATTCAGTTAGAGAAGAATTTTTAAGCTCTGCCAAGTCATGGATTTCATCATTCGCTTGAAGAATATGAATTAAAATATGCTGTTTGAACAATGATACTTGGATTTTAGATTTATATTACCACATTTAAATGCATCAAATTCGTACATTATTGCCAACCATTTCTTGTTAAATCTTGTTAAATGATAGTGATGAGTTCTTTTCAAGAAATTCTTCCATTGTGAACTATACAGCCTCTGAAAAATATCGCCATTAATAAATATTAGCTTGTCAATGAATAATACTAAATCATAAATGCATGTTTAGCACTGCAAAATACACATGCACTTTTTAAAGGAAATATTTCCAATGTTTACATTACATTTGTTGCTGGAAATGTGACTTTTGACATGATTTGGTAGAAAAAGGCAGAACTCTTATGGAGATGATTCTAGTAACGGAACTTCTCCTGATTCAAAGCAATATCTGATGTTTCCAGTTTCATAGTGAGTTTTATTTTGTCAGCGGTTGCATTCTGTGCAATAACTGTTGTCACAATATCTCACCATGTACATATTTCTGGACTCTGGGAAGGTCTATTGACAATTTGACATTGTAAATAATGTAAGTTTATAATGCCATTTACGAATCCTTATAATGTGTGCCTTAATTACATATTACCACAGACTAGCTATTATAGCTGTGAAATGTTAATAGTAGCTATTATAGCTATGAAATCTTAATACTAGCTATAAAATATTAATAGGATAATTTTCCTAAAAGCAGTGCTTCTATTAAAAGAGTGATAATAATATAATAAAAATTGTGTTCTTATATAGTGCATACTCCTGTAGATAGGTCAACACGCTTTACAATAAGTAAATCAATTTAAATACAGTATACTTGATGACGCAAATTATTATAATAACCTATAATATAATATAATAAACTATTTCAGTATCACTGGTGGTGCCTTTTAGTATTGTGGAAAAGTTTAGAACCACATTCTACACATGACATGAACCACATTCCATACTGTTTTTCAGCCACCATTCAGGCCAACTGCAACAAGCCTCTCAAGTCGGGCCTACTGTTCCACGCAGTCAGCTTCTCAGAGTCTGTACTGAATGCCCTTGGAGGCGACCTAGCACAGGTACAGAGGCTGCAATGTGTTTTTAATAAAATAATAATAATATATAAAAAAAGTCTGGGTGTAAACATAATCTTAGTAGTATAGAACACAGTGTGTAAATATAATAAATCAAATACATACAGTGCATGTATTTAACTGATGGCTCTATATACAACCAGAGGAGAAAGTGTGAACTTTCTGGCTCTATTTGTGCATCTATTAACTATTTAAATAAATTATAAAAAGAGTGCTTGTAGATGTAAATGTTAAGTATATCAAGGGTTTTTACTGTGAAGTCTAAGCACTCTATTAGTAGGCAATTCAACGTCTTCTAAGAATATTCTTGTTGTATTTGCTTTGCAACATTAAATGACTGATGAAGCAGAAGTTTTTTTTACATCTTCTGTTGTGTTTCAGGTGCCCAATGTAGATCTAGGATCAAGCCCGGGCTACATTGCCCCTAAACTGTACACAAACCCTGAAATGGAAGAGTTTGTGGTTCTCACCTTCACCGGACACGAGCGGTTGAAGAAGTTTGGACAGTTGCTCAGTAAGTGAACCTCACAATCTTGCTCTAACTAGCACAAGTACCCGTCCATGGGTAGGATAACGTGGTAGTTTCTTAAGTGACTGTCATAATAAATTTATTTTAACAATATTTCAGGATACACAACATTATCACAGATATAGCCATCTATGCCTTGGTTCTTGATGCTGCCAGTCAATATTTTGATGGCTTCTTGGAATCCAACTCTCAAAATTGCAACGTAACACTGGCAGTTATAGTAGCGTCTAGCAATGGTTTACTTAACTTGGAACAGTTGTAGAAAGTATGCATGACATTGTGAACAGTTGCACGTAATTGATCACACAGCATCGCCAACAATAATATGTAATAAATACAAAGGATAATTTGACTGTTAATAGAAAGAGTAGTAGTTATGTCTCATTTCTGGGTCATAGATGAAATTTTACGCCCGAGATACAAAGCGTTTAGGAGGAGCATACGTAAAAAAATGTCCATACTCTAGGTGGATTATACTTAGATTTGTTGGGATGTTTTTGAATGCTGATACCACTGATACTGCTTCAGTGTTCATGACAAAACATGTCATGTCCACTTGCCGCAGTAACCTCATAAATGGCATTGGTGGTTCAAATGCCAGTAAATTGTGAGACTTTCACATTGTTTGAGTAATGCAAGTACATGCTTTGCAGCAATGAAAACATGTGCATATGTAGACCCTTCTGACATTGAAGAGTTTGTTTGTCTGTGATCTTCTTCAGACTTATCTCATTCCTTGTGTAAGACATAACATGGCAACCTTCAGACTTATCTCATTCCTTGTGTAAGACATAACACGGCAACCTTCAGACTTATCTCATTCCTTGTGTAAGACATAACATGGCAACCTTCAGACTTATCTCATTCCTTGTGTAAGACATAACATGGCAACCTTCAGACTTATCTCATTCCTTGTGTAAGACATAACACGGCAACCTTCAGACTTATCTCATTCCTTGTGTAAGACATAACATGGCAACCTTCAGACTTATCTCATTCCTTGTGTAAGACATAACATGGCAACCTTCAGACTTATCTCATTCCTTGTGTAAGACATAACACGGCAACCTTCAGACTTATCTCATTCCTTGTGTAAGACATAACATGGCAACCTTCAGACTTATCTCATTCCTTGTGTAAGACATAACATGGCAACCTACTCAATGAATATCAAAAGGTTTACAGTGGATAACGAAACGATAATGAAACGAAATCAGCACTGACCCAATAACAAAAGCAGAATTTAGAACAGCGCTAAGGAAGATGAAAAACGGGAAAGCAGGGGGCAAGGACGAAATTACAGCAGAATTATTAAAAGCAGACATGAATACAACAGAGAAATGGCTTGTCAAATTATTCAGAACATTTTGGGAACAAGAGAAAGTGCCAAAAACGTGGAAGCAGGGACTGATCGTTTAAATACCGAAGAAAGGTGACCTGGCAGAGTGCGGGAATTGGAGAGGAATTACTTTGACATCTGTTTCTAGTAAAGTATTCGGAAGAGTACTCATTGACAGAATAAGAGATGGAGTTAACAGCAAGTTGAGAGACGAACAAGCAGGTTTCAGAAGTGGGAGAGGCACAGTAGAACAGATATTTATTTTATGAAATATTATAGAACAGGTAGTGGAATGGCAGGCAACTGTATACATCACGTTTGTGGATTTTGAAAAAGCATTTGACTCAGTGCACCGAGAGAGTATATGGAAAATTATGGAGAGCTATGGAATTCCATGCAAGATAATCCACATGGTACAGATGTTATACGAAGATAGTGCATGTGTCAAAACTGGAGTTAAACAAGGAGATGTAATGTCTGGATTTATCTTCTTGATAGTAGCGGACTGGATAATGAGAAACACAACAGCGGGAAACAAAACAGGAATAAGATGGAACTTCACGTCAAAACTAGAGGACCTGGACTTTGCCGACGACATAGCACTCATGTCATCATGCTACACACACATGCAAACAAAGACAAGACAACTGAATCAATTTGCAGCAAGGACAGGACTAAGAATAAATAAAAAGAAAACTCAAATATCGAGGATAAACAGCAAGTGCGAAAACAGAATACTAATCGATGATCAAGAGCTAAAGGAAGTGGACAAGTATAACTACCTTGGTGCGAACGTTAGTAAGCAAGGAGGAGGCGGCGATGACATTGTTAACAGAATTTGTAAAGCGAGGGTATCCTTCATGAAACTAAAGCAGATATGGAGTTCAAATATATACACATTGAGATCGAAATTGAGGCTTTTTAACACACTTGTTAAACCAGTGTTGTTGTATGGAAGTGAAACATGGAAAATTAACGAAGGAGACAACAGAAAGTTAGATACATTTTTTGTCAAGTGTTTAAGACGAATCCTACAAATTCGATGGCCATACGTTGTATCAAATCGAGATATTCTGGCAAAAACAAAATTGAAGACAATCAGCACTGAGGTCAAGATAAGAAGATGGAAGTGGGTAGGACATATCCTACGAATGGAGAAGAACAGCAATTGTGAGACTGCACTGACCTGGACGCCTGAAGGTAAAAGAAAGGTTGGGCGACCAAAGACAACGTGGCGATCAACTACTGAAAATGAAAGACGTATACTGGGGTGGAATAGCTGGAACGAAGCCAGACGTGTAGCAGCTGACAGAACAAGATGGAGGAGATTCACTTCGGCCTTATGGGCCACTGGGCCCGAAGAGGATAGGTAGGTACTTCTATTGCTTGTACAGAAGTTTTTGTTAAAACAATTCCTACAAAAACAGTAAATGAAGCGATACCCAGATTACAAACTAAAGGACAAACCTATATTGCAGTGGACAGGTAAGAGACATGTTAACATAACCAGAAAATAACTCGTCATATTTGATCTTTGTAGGTCGTCTTCAAAACATGTTGCCTTACAGCAAGAGTCAGCTGCCAACTTCTGTAGGAGAGGGCTTTGAGGTGCTTGGCCTGAAGTGGCTGCCCAGTCTCAACAGTCAGCAGGCCAGACAGCTGACTCCATTCGAAGTGGGCGACAAAGACTGGAAGTCCAGTATACATACACTTACATCTGGTAAGTGAACATACGCTTACATCTGGCAAGTGAACATACACTTACATCTGGTAAGTGAACATACACTTACATCTGGCAAGTGAACATACATTTACATCTGGTTAGTGAACATACACTTACATCTGGCAAGTGAACATACATTTACATCTGGTTAGTGAACATACATTTACATCTGGTAAGTGAACATACACTTACATCTGGTATGCACACTTATATCTGGTTAAGTGTACATAATGTTAAGTGTACATGCTTTTACATCTGGTGAAAAAATACACACAATGTAATTGTATATCTTGAAAGTTTACATACACTTAAATCTGGTGAGTGTACACACGTATATCTGGTAAGTATATATACAGTTATATATGTAGTTGTACATTACATTAAGTTTCAGACATGCAAATGCAGGATATTTATGCGTACATCAAAGGGTCTCGGTGTATCCAAATTGTATTGTACGTCAGTCGGAGTATTCCACATCTGCACCACTAATTTTTCAAATTACCACCAGATCAGCAACTAGAACATCTGGAAATTCCGACAAGCTAATACTCCAGACTCCCTTCAGTGTAACTCATATTCTTGTAGTGACTCTGATCTGGCTAGTTAATACATTCACTGATTATTTGTAGAATTACATATTAACATTTTTTAAAGTCTGGTAGCTAATATTGCCACTTACATGTTTATATCTTATTGTATATTATTACTTTATTCTGTAGCAGTCTATGCTTTACACATGACCAGTTGTAAAATCTGATTTCATTGTAGTTTTTCTTTTTTATATTGTTATTAAGTAGGATATAATGGTCTTATGATTTTTAAATATTAAAAAAAATATGTTTACTGTGGAAGCATATTTTTTATTGTAATGGTGACACTTTATCAATCCTGTATGTATATGCGTGTGTGCGTGCGTGCGTGCATGCGTGCGTGCTTGCATGCATGCATGCGTGCCTGCATGCATGCGTATTATTATTACACTGTGGCTAACCTGAAAGTGATGCCTGGCTTCAGAGCCTGCGGTTCTAATGTTACTTCGGGGTGTGGACGCCTTCTGTCGGGTACGCTCCTTCATCGCTGGGCTACATGTGGGACACCCCCACGGAATGGGGCAGCCCCACATCCCTCTGGACAGCCTCATGTCTCCCACCCCAGACATCGCCTACCAGCAGGCCGTGCTGTTCTTCCACAGACGAGAGTTGTACTCTGATCCATCCACCAGATGGCTACTGCAGTACCTCCCTCCGCACCACGGCATCGCACAAGGCAGGTTAGTGCAGAGTTTGTCTGAGGTTACTTCTTAAATTGATATCAGGTATAGAAACAATTCATTTGACAATATTTGCCAAGAAACAGGTGTTTACAATAGATAGATAACATTGATAAACATTTATTTATTATAATGAGTTGCATTCATTTTGACATACCATATTCGACCTAACAAGGACACAGTATGTTTGAAAAAAAATTGGGCCATGGAAAAATGTCAAGGAACCTGTTCTTATAAGAGTACACCAAAATTAGTTTCTTTAGACAATAAGGCAACTGTTTAGCACTAGTGATGTCATTTGGTGTCTAACGCAGAACAACTGAAAAGTGGTGCCAACTGTTTTACACCAGATGGCGACAGTTGTTCCACACTAGTCAAATTACAATAATTATGGCTCCTGCTTATTAAAAAAGGGGGTGTATGCTAATAAGGGCATGTATACTTAATAGGTCGAATACGGTGCGCTACTTACAATATTCTGTATTGTGGTTTATCCTATCGTCTCGCCATTACACATGGCTGCGACGACTTTCGGTCCCAAAGTGGCGATGTCACAGTAACTGCACACATTGAAGAAGTTTGCTATTCATTCATCTATTGGCAATTAAAATTGTATACAGATTTAAGACTAGTCCTTTGGTTTTGGGCTCATTTGAGCTCGGATTCCCGAGGACTGTTGAATAGAAATGATCGTAGTGCATTGTGTTGTGTCCTGGCAGGACTGGCTTCACAGGTTGAGGTATGATGGGTATTTGAGTTATCAAATTTCAAGTATGCTCTGCTGGTATAAATGTTGCACAAACATCAAAGTGGCTAGATTGTTTGTCTGTGATCTTCTTCAGACTTATCTCAAGCAGAATATGTTGTTTGGAGTTTATTACGGACCATTCCAGAAGGGCATGATATGAAATAATTTACACCAGCAGTATAAATGAATACCTGGCCATAAACGATGAATACATGTGAACGAACAATCTTTGCGCAGTAATTGCAGAATGGCTGAATACTTTGATCGTTGCTAAGGCCTGGATACTACACTGTATAACAACTGATGATTTTTTTATTTTTGACTAACTCATTTATTATTATAATTCTAGTACCACCAAAACTAAACGAAGCCCTGGACAGCGTTCAGATGGTGACCTGGTCAGCTCCAATGGCTTGAGTGAAGAGTCAGTGTTTGAGTCGATGCTGTGCGGCCCACGGCCACTGTGTACTCTGCTTCTGTTGAAACCTGAGGCCGTCACCCAGGGGCTGGGGAAACTGCTGAAGAGACTCAGTCACGAGGGGTTTGTGGTTGTCGCGCTGAGACTTCAGTGTCTGACAGACGACCTTGCAATCAGAGTGGTCCCCGAGGAAGATAAACAGGTGCTGTCTTATTTCTAACTGTTATATTTGTAAATCTTAATGCTAAAATACATTTATAATTTATCATATGTCCGCTTGATTACATATGTATGTATGAATGTACATCAATATATATCAATATATATATATATATATATATATATATATATATATATATATATATATATATATATATATATATATATATATATATATATATATATATATATGTAATGCATATACATATTTAAATTGTTACAAATGTGTGTGTGTGTTGTATGCTGATGAATTGCTAGTTACTGTGGTGATCATCATGTGACAGTTGATTGGTTTACACATTTGGTTTTAATATATGAGATGGTGGGTCAGATAAGTATGTCTGAGTCTGTTTGAGCTTATTCAGTTTTGCATTTACCAAAGGTAAACTACTGCAGCACAATAAACATGTTATTAATTCTTATCAAAATGGCATTACAAATTTGAACAGTAGTGAAAATTTGCAAAAGAAGATGAGTAAGTATTTGGGACTTCCCTCATACTTGTCAGTACAATGTCAACAATGCCAAATGTTAATCAGACATTGTATATTTAAGGAGAGACATTCTGCAAAATTAAAGGTTTTTTTAAATTTCAAAGCCGACCACTTAAGATGTTGTGGAAATCACCACGAGTCGTCAGGATGAATAAAAGTGTTTTTTCTTCATTTTTTATCATTTGGTTTCCATGCATGTCTTGGTCTTTGGTAGGTATCTTTCAACATGAATCACTTATGGTATGCTATTTCAGATCAATCACAGTTATAGTAAATGTGCAGTGTGACAGGGAATTTGTATCAAAAATATATTTTGCTGATTTTTTTTATATAATTCCAAGTAATAACTGAAACGACTAAATGATGACTATACAAAATTATGACTTCATGTTTTTATTGTGCATAGTAAACTACTGCCGAAACAGATTGTTTAATTTATTTATAAGATGAATCAGTTAATAAAAATTGAATGATTTTACCCTACATGCAGGATGAGGAGTCATGCAGGTCACATGTGAGTCACATGACATCCGGACCGTGCCTACTGCTGAGTGTACAGCGGGAGAATGCGGTCAAGAAGTTACTTAACTTAATCGGGCCGGAAGACCCCAAAGTGGCCAGAGTGAAGAACTGTGGCTACTGGAGGGCCATATTTGGTCAGAACTGTGTCGCCAACGGACTGTATGGTGGGTGGAGACAGAACTGTATTTGTTTGTGACAAGTGTTCTTTCAGATAATATGACATCACATCAAGCATATTTTGTAGCAGAACTCTGCTTGTGGAAAAATATTATTTCATAGCATAGCATAGTTTTGAGTGGCTAAAGTAGGCCATTGATGCTGCATCAAAGTTCATCTATTGTAATTCTTGATGTCACAATATATTTTTCAGAGTTCCATGCTTTATGAGTACGTATCTTAAAATGGTTAAGCATTTCTGCATTAGCAATCTGATCTGGGAGGCTGTTCCACGCATTGACGACCCTGGTACTGAATGCCAGGTTTAGCTGTTGATTTACACGGACCGGTTGTGTCTTCCTTTCCCAACAATTGGTTGTAGCCATGGCCATAATTCATAAAATAATCATTGAAATATTAACATTCTCTTGGTGAAGGTGTTCGACCAGTAAAGAAATAATCCAGTGAATTTATTTTGTTTAAAACACAAATATTGTTCTTACTCTGATGTTCAAACGACCTTTGGCAACCATCAGTTTTTTTTTCCAGCAAATGAAGAACTCAATGTCGTTGAAACGTTAATGTAAGCCAAAAAATAGTTGTGCTTTAAAAAAATTTCGGTCATTGCATACATTATTTTGTTTAAAAATTCACTTGCCAATATTACATTGGTTTCTTTGAAGTTTAGATTGGCAATGAATTGCACATGTAATAATTTGATAGTTGAAGGTGTAAAAGTAATTGTTATTTTATATAATGCCTGCACGCAAACATAAGTTAAAATGATATTCAAATGTTGTAGGTTCAGGAAGCTATGCCAAGGCTGTGGAGGAACAGAAAGTCTTCTTCCCTGATGGACTTTGCTGCAAGGAAACGCCAGACCTCAAAATTGACATGGTACGTTGCCACAAAAACACAGTGAAGCAGTGATAGTTGCTTTTTAGAAAATATGCCTGTAGAATTTATAGTGAAACTTTGAGGAAGAACAAATGTTTCACAGCATTTCTAATAAATCGCAACATTTATATAGCACCATATTCACCGAGCGCTCTATGGTGCATTGCATCACACTATTACTTGAAGATATATAGAGATATATTTAAAAGAGATATATTTGTAAATAAAACAATAAATGTAAGATTATATAAAAATGTTCTGTATGGAACATAATATTATGAAACATGAAAAACGTGATAAAACAGCGATACACATTAGACAGAATTAGAAAGACCCTTTCAACAGTCAAAGCAGTTCTACATATTCTTATTTCTATAAAAATGTCTATTCTTTTGAAACTTCATCCTCAACTGATTTAGCCAATCGTGAATACGGTTTGTTGATGTCCAAATATGTAGTGTGTGAATAGTTTAAGTAATATCTGCAAAAGTGTGGTTTTTTAAATCAGAAACAATTGACTTTATTTGTTAGATCTGGTAAGGCTCAAAATAGTGGATATCCAAAATGGTAAACACTTTATGGAGTCAAGGCTGATCATGGGCGTGACTTCCATCCTCTCGCCGATCATATGATAAAGCTATGAAATTTCACCAAGGGCAAAATGTTTGCGTTTTCAGCGTTTACATTTTCACTTCAATAAATTCTGTATGCAGGAGTAAATAATTTAATAGTTTGTCTGATGATTTGACATAAACTACATAGAAAAGTTGCACAAGCAAGCTAGCATGTCGTAGTTGATACTAGGTAGGTTTTAATTTTCGCAAAATTAATTTGAAATTAGACGAGCAAAAGAATTGAATTGATGAGGCAGCTTTAAGTGAAAGCCAGATTGCAATAAAACCAGAACTATATGGCATTACCAAGTCAAGGACTATATAATGAGTCAAGGACTATATAATGAGATCCATTCAACCCATGAAGATTGCAATGTAGATGCTTTTAGTGTTTATTCTTCTACTTTCTCGGTTTCCAGCATATTACTATTGTTATTGTGCAATACCAAACTTACATCCTTTGGTTTAAAGCAAGTATTACTACAGGTCAACCTCCACACATGCGTGAACATGTACCCCCCTGCACTGACTTAACTTTTATGTGCAGATTTTACACAAATTTATTTTATTTGGAAAACTCCCAATATTTGTCAAGAATTCAGTTGTCAATTCAATTCAATTGTGGATACTATTTGGTGATGAAATTTGAACACGATAACTTTCATTTTTGCTTGGAACTATGTTACGTCTCTGAAGTGGACAAATGCTATGTGTAGCAACAATGGCGTCGCCCAGCTTACTAATCATACCACTTCGCCAGCCATCCATTTTGAATTGATAAGTTGTGGCAGTGACATAGATAAATCATAGCTGCTGTATGTATTGTATTTACGCTGTACTGTACTATACTGTAAGCCTCAAGGAAAGACAATATTGATAAGATTTCAAACAAATGCTCAAGAATTCTAAACAAATTAAAACATTATTTGCCACTACACTTGATATTAATGTTATGTAATTCATTGATACAACCACACCTAAATTACTGCATTATGGCATGGGGTTATAAGTGTGAAAGAATTATTAAACTCCAAAACAAGGTGATTAGAATAATAAGCTTAAATAACTGGCCCAATTTTCAAACAACTAAACATTCTTAAAGTAAAAGACAGTTTACACACGCTAGAACTTAAATATTTTATTATAAATTTATACACAATAAACTACCTGTATATTTACAATAACTACCATTAAACCCAAATAATAGCATACACAGTTATAATACCCGGGGCAAGGCAGACATACATATAAATAGAAAAAATCACGAATTTGCTAAAAGTTCTCGTCTATTAAATAGCATTCCACATACAGTAAAAAAAGAAAATAGAAGCACACAGTTTAAAAGGTTTCAATGCACAATTTCAGACTGCTTCATCTGGTACTGTACTGTCACACCCCTGGTACTGTACTGTCACACCCCCTGGTACTGTACTGTCACACCCCTGGTACTGTACTGTCACACCCCCTGGTACTGTGCTGTCACACCCCTGGTACTGTACTGTCACACCCCTGGTACTGTACTGTCACACCCCTGGTACTGTCCTGTCACACCCCCTGGTACTGTACTGTCACACCCCCTGGTACTGTACTGTCACACCCCCTGGTACTGTACTGTCACACCCCCTGGTACTGTACTGTCACACCCCCTGGTACTGTACTGTCACACCCCCTGGTACTGTACTGTCACACCCCCTGGTACTGTACTGTCACACCCCCTGGTACTGTACTGTCACACCCCCTGGTACTGTACTGTCACAACCCCTGGTACTGTACTGTCACACCCCCTGGTACTGTACTGTCACACCCCCTGGTGCTCTCAAGAAATATAAATCAGTAAATACATTCTGTGCCTGATGTAAACAGGAATGACACAGGTATTTTGAATTTTAATTTACTATCCACAAATATGCTTTATAAATATTCCTAAATATTCAAATAACATACATTTTATTTAAAGTATAATAATGAATAATTAATTACAATAAATAGTAGTTATGAAGAGGATGACTTCTACGATAGCGACCAAGCTTGGTCTTAGTATGAGTCTCCCTCACCCATAACTGTTTTGTCATATTACCTACTTTATATTACATACGAATATACACAAAAATAGTGTTTTTTGGGGGGGTTTAATTGAAATTGTCATGGCATTGTATGTATGTATGTATCAATTCTATGTATTTATGTTACTGTTTGGTATGGGTGAAAATAAAGCACAATAATCACGTCAATCAAATCAATCTGTCTGTAGATGACATGTCAGGCCGTCGACTCTGTAGCAGACAGAGTTGTCAGTCAGGAGCGTCACATTGTGACTGTCACAGACAGTGACTGTCAGGGACAGACACGACCTGACATCAGCAACAGCAGCAGCAGCAGCAGCACCAGCAGCAGCAGCAGCAACAGCACCAGCACCAGCAGCAGTATACATACAGGTACCACCATTGTGAAAGTTCATTCTTGAGAAGTTGTTTTAACCTACTACTAGATCCACACATGGACTAGTGCTTTGAGGAGGAAATAATTACATTCACGTAATAAAAAAATTATAATGTTTGATAAAACCAGTATAATAATATTCCCCCACTGGAAATATTCAAAATGTTCAACCCGCACAGGTATTTGTCTGTGTTTGGTTGGGGAAGGACGACTACCTTGGATTCATGCTAAGATGATTTGTCTGTCTTAGGAGGTTGAATGGCATTGATATGTTTTTATGCTTGAGGAAACTAATCTTGTAATTTTAGTTTCGACATCATGCCAGGATGTCAAGGTACAACCTCTGGGATTCCAGATATGATACACCTTTTAAATCCTCAGTTTGATTTCTTCCGTGGTCTCATTCAGAATTATTTTACAAAAAATCTAACTGATCTAGTATCGACTATGACTGTTTGATGCCTTAGGAGTGTTGGCCAGTATCCTACACAAGACAAGATATGCTGGCTTGTTTGTGCAAATGTGTTATTTAGTTTTAGTGAAATCATCGGACAAACTACTAAATTATCTTTCAGCAAAAAAAGGCAAATATTTTCTGGCTCTGTATATGCTACAACATAAGACTATTGACACTTGCACAAGTTACCTAATCAAAGTAAATTCTTTTGATGATTTTAACAACTACGTGCACTCTTATTAATCCGACTGCATATTACTTAAACTATTCACTCACTACATATTACTTAAACTATTCACACACTACATATTACTTAAACTATTCACACACTCTGTATTACTTAAACTATTCACACACTACATATTACTTAAACTATTCACACGCTACATATTACTTAAACTATTCACACGCTACATATTACTTAAACTATTCACACACTACATATTACTTAAACTATTCACACACTACATATTACTTAAACTATTCACACACTACATATTACTTAAACTATTCACACACTACATATTACTTAAACTATTCACACACTACATATTACTTAAACTATTCATACACTACATATTACTTAAACTATTCACACACTACATATTACTTAAACTATTCACACACTACAAACTTAAGTATCACTAAACCTGATTCGTTATAGGCTAAATCAATTGAGGAGTTTTATTGGTTCATGATGCTGTATGTGGTTGTGTGTGGCTGTAGGTCTGAGGCTGAGCACTACTGCCCTGGGGTGTCTCACCCAGACCACCTGTGTCCTGCTCACCCCCGCCCTGCTGCAGGCCCAAGGAGGCAGGGGCAAACACTTCCCCTATGTCGACATCATGGAGGCTCTCCTCAAGAACAGGTCAGTTGAAGGTTATTCCATCCTCGCCAGCCAGGGGTGGTAGTAGTGCTACAGTGCAGATCGACCTATTCAAACATGGATTTGTCCATGTATCCCACGCCCTGTGCATGTATGATGAATAATTTTTGTTTCATAACACTTCCTGTCTAGGTCAACTTGTTTTTGTGAACTAGACGTGACGTGCGCAAATTTCAAAGAGCATTCCCATGAAATTCTCTTCATTATCTGTCTGACCAGCAACGATGTGTCCACTACCAATTTAAGTTAAGTTCCTGTATGCGAGCTCCTAAGATCTTTGCGACGGCTGCTGTTAGTTAATTCAACAGCAGTAAGTTCCACGTTTCAGCAAGTTAATACGCCAGGGGTACTGATGTAGTAGATGCCCTTCGCACTGTGGATGGCGCATTCAACTGTCAGTGTAGCAGTCTGTGCAAGTTCTGGCTCACCTAACTCTGTAGTCGTTGTTATTATTGTGCTTTACTCTAGTTATTCCAAAAACAAAACGGTCATTGTTATATATTTTTATGTATTCATAATACACTGAGATTGAGTAGAAACAGTGGGTGGGCGGGCGGGTGGGCAGGTGGGTGGGTGAGCTTGCGGGCAGGCAGGCGGGCAGGTGGGCGGGTAGGCTTGTGGGCAGGTGGGTGGGTGGGTGGGCTTGCGGGCAGGCAGGCGGGCAGAAATGTTCTTTATTTGACTTATTCAATTCTATAATGATTAATGTTAAATACAATGTAATTTACAACAGTACATTCACAATATATGTATATAATGTTTTGTACATGTTGTTGCAACACGGGATTAGTATTGGGTAAATTACGTATAGATATTACACACATATCAAACAAGGGTTCGGGAAACTCCCATTAAGGCTATCAACTAGCCACTATCACAGATACCACCATATGTCAATTAAGTACAACATTCTAGAGTATGCCATAACAGTGCAAATACTGACACATTCTAGGTTATAAAAACATGAGTATGTAGAATGGTTCATTGTCCAACCAGTAAGTTGCACTGGTCAGCTGTGTCCACTACATTCTCTGTTGGTTCTCTAGGTTTCAGCTGGTCGGATGTCGTATGCTGTGGCTTTCCAAGGAACAAGCGGAACATTGTCTCCATCTCTACGAGGCTGGGTCCTTCTCACTGGTAACATCTAGCATTCTTGTTATTCTCTTGGTTAAATATTTTTCGGAATTCCTCAGTTTGATTTTCTATCACTCATCTTACTTCAAACTCATTTCACACAAAAATAAAACCTATCTAGTCTCCACTGCGACATGCTAGCTCTAGCATCCACTGTGACATGCTAGCTCTAGTCTCCACTGTGACATGCTAGCTCTAGCATCCACTGCGACGTTGCTAGCTCTAGCATCCACTGCGACATGCTAGCTCTAACATCCACTGCGACATGCTAGCTCTAGAATCCACTGTGACATGCTAGCTCTAGTATCCACTGTGACATGCTAGCTCTAGTCTCCACTGTGACATGCTAGCTCTAGCATCCACTGCGACGTTGCTAGCTCTAGCATCCACTGCGACATGCTAGCTCTAACATCCACTGCGACATGCTAGCTCTAGCATCCACTGTGACATGCTAGCTCTAGCATCCACTGTGACATGCTAGCTCTAGTATCCACTGTGACATGCTAGCTCTAGTCTCCACTGTGACATGCTAGCTCTAGCATCCACTGCGACGTTGCTAGCTCTAGCATCCACTGCGACATGCTAGCTCTAACATCCACTGCGACATGCTAGCTCTAGAATCCACTGCGACATGCTAGCTCTAGCATCCACTGCGACATGCTAGCTCTAGTCTCCACTGTGACATGCTAGCTCTAGTCTCCACTGTGACATGCTAGCTCTAGTATCCACTGTGACATGCTAGCTCTAGTATCCACTGTGACATTCTAGCTCTAGTATCCACTGTGACATTCTAGCTCTAGTCTCCACTGTGACATTCTAGCTCTAGCATCCACTGCAACATGCTAGCTCTAGTATCCACTGTGACATGCTAGCTCTAGTATCCACTGTGACATGCTAGCTCTAGCATCCACTGTGACATGCTAGCTCTAGCATCCACTGTGACATGCTAGCTCTAGTATCCACTGTGACATGCTAGCTCTAGCATCCACTGTGACATGCTAGCTCTAGCATCCACTGTGACATGCTAGCTCTAGCATCCACTGTGACATGCTAGCTCTAGCATCCACTGTGACATGCTAGCTCTAGCATCCACTGTGACATGCTAGCTCTAGCATCCACTGTGACATGCTAGCTCTAGTATCCACTGTGACATGCTAGCTCTAGCATCCACTGTGACATGCTAGCTCTAGCATCCACTGCGACATGCTAGCTCTAGCATCCACTGCGACATGCTAGCTCTAGCATCCACTGCGACATGCTAGCTCTAGCATCCACTGCGACATGCTAGCTCTAGCATCCACTGCGACATGCTAGCTCTAGCATCCACTGCGACATGCTAGCTCTAGCATCCACTGCGACATGCTAGTTCTAGCATCCACTGCGACATGCTAGCTCTAGCATCCACTGCGACATGCTAGCTCTAGCATCCACTGCGACATGCTAGCTCTAGCATCCACTGTGACATGCTAGCTCTAGTGTCCACTGTGACATGCTAGCTCTAGTGTCCACTGTGACATGTTAGCTCTAGCATCCACTGCGACATGCTAGTTCTAGCATCCACTGCGACATGCTAGCTCTAGAATCCACTGCGACATGCTAGCTCTAGTATCCACTGTGACATGCTAGCTCTAGTATCCACTGTGACATGCTAGCTCTAGTCTCCACTGCGACATGCTAGCTCTAGCATCCACTGTGACATGCTAGCTCTAGAATCCACTGTGACATGCTAGCTCTAGCATCCACTGCGACATGCTAGCTCTAGCATCCACTGTGACATGCTAGCTCTAGCATCCACTGCGACATGCTAGCTCTAGCATCCACTGCGACATGTTAGCTCTAGCATCCACTGTGACATGCTAGCTCTAGCATCCACTGCGACATGCTAGCTCTAGCATCCACTGCGACATGCTAGCTCTAGCATCCACTGTGACATGCTAGCTCTAGTGTCCACTGTGACATGCTAGCTCTAGTGTCCACTGTGACATGTTAGCTCTAGCATCCACTGCGACATGCTAGTTCTAGCATCCACTGCGACATGCTAGCTCTAGAATCCACTGCGACATGCTAGCTCTAGTATCCACTGTGACATGCTAGCTCTAGTATCCACTGTGACATGCTAGCTCTAGTCTCCACTGCGACATGCTAGCTCTAGCATCCACTGTGACATGCTAGCTCTAGAATCCACTGTGACATGCTAGCTCTAGCATCCACTGCGACATGCTAGCTCTAGCATCCACTGTGACATGCTAGCTCTAGCATCCACTGCGACATGCTAGCTCTAGAATCCACTGTGACATGCTAGCTCTAGCATCCACTGTGACATGCTAGCTCTAGCATCCACTGTGACATGCTAGCTCTAGCATCCACTGCGACATGCTAGTTCTAGCATCCACTGCGACATGCTAGCTCTAGAATCCACTGCGACATGCTAGCTCTAGTATCCACTGTGACATGCTAGCTCTAGTATCCACTGTGACATGCTAGCTCTAGTCTCCACTGCGACATGCTAGCTCTAGCATCCACTGTGACATGCTAGCTCTAGAATCCACTGTGACATGCTAGCTCTAGCATCCACTGCGACATGCTAGCTCTAGCATCCACTGTGACATGCTAGCTCTAGCATCCACTGCGACATGCTAGCTCTAGAATCCACTGTGACATGCTAGCTCTAGCATCCACTGCGACATGCTAGCTCTAGCATCCACTGTGACATGCTAGCTCTAGAATCCACTGCGACATGCTAGCTCTAGCATCCACTGCAACATGCTAGCTCTAGCATCCACTGTGACATGCTAGCTCTAGAATCCACTGCGACATGCTAGCTCTAGCATCCACTGCGACGTTGCTAGCTCTAGCATCCACTGCGACATGCTAGCTCTAGCATCCACTGTGACATGCTAGCTCTAGCATCCACTGCGACATGCTAGCTCTAGCATCCACTGCGACATGCTAGCTCTAGAATCCACTGCGACATGCTAGCTCTAGAATCCACTGCGACATGCTAGCTCTAGCATCCACTGCGACATGCTAGCTCTAGCATCCACTGCGACATGCTAGCTCTAGAATCCACTGCGACATGCTAGCTCTAGCATCCACTGCGACATGCTAGCTCTAGAATCCACTGCGACATGCTAGCTCTAGCATCCACAGCGACATGCTAGCTCTAGCATCCACTGTGACATGCTAGCTCTAGAATCCACTGCGACGTTGCTAGCTCTAGCATCCACTGCGACGTTGCTAGCTCTAGAATCCACTGCGACGTTGCTAGCTCTAGCATCCACTGCGACGTTGCTAGCTCTAGCATCCACAGCGACATGCTAGCTCTAGCATCCACAGCGACATGCTAGCTCTAGCATCCACTGCGACGTTGCTAGCTCTAGCATCCACAGCGACATGCTAGCTCTAGCATCCACTGCGACATGCTAGCTCTAGCATCCACTGCGACATGCTAGCTCTAGCATCCACTGCGACATGCTAGCTCTAGCATCCACTGCGACATGCTAGCTCTAGCATCCACTGCGACGTTGCTAGCTCTAGCATCCACTGTGACGTTGCTAGCTCTAGCATCCACTGCGACATGCTAGCTCTAGCATCCACTGCGACATGCTAGCTCTAGCATCCACTGTGACATTGCTAGCTCTAGCATCCACTGTGACATGCTAGCTCTAGCATCCACTGCGACGTTGCTAGCTCTAGCATCCACTGTGACATGCTAGCTCTAGCATCCACTGCGACGTTGCTAGCTCTAGCATCCACTGTGACATGCTAGCTCTAGCATCCACAGCGACATGCTAGCTCTAGCATCCACTGCGACATGCTAGCTCTAGCATCCACTGCGACATTGCTAGCTCTAGCATCCACTGTGACATGCTAGCTCTAGCATCCACTGCGACATGCTAGCTCTAGCATCCACTGCGACATGCTAGCTCTAGCTAGCTCTAGCATCCACTGCGACATGCTAGCTCTAGCATCCACTGCGACGTTGCTAGCTCTAGCATCCACTGCGACATGCTAACTCTAGCATCCACTGCGACATGCTAGCTCTGGCATCCACTGCGATGTTGCTAGCTCTAGCATCCACTGCGACATGCTAGCTCTAGCATCCACTGCGACATTGCTAGCTCTAGCATCTACTGTGACGTTGCTAGCTTTAGCATCCAACGCGACATGCTAGCTCTAGCATCCACTGCGACATGCTAGCTCTAGCATCCACTGCGATGTTGCAAGCTCTAGCATCCACTGCGACATGCTAGCTCTAGCATCCACTGCGACGTTGCTAGCTCTAGCATCTACTGCGACGTTGCTAGCTCTAGCATCCACTGCGACATGCTAGCTCTAGCATCCACTGCGACATGCTAGCTCTAGTATCCACTACGACCCTAAACTATAAAATGGGAGATACTGTTCTGGGTACTACTGTAAAAGAAAAGGACTTAGGAATAACAATAAGTACTGATATGAAAGTTTCAGAACAGTGTGGTATTTCAGCTTCAAAGGGTAATCAAATTCTTGGGTTGATTAGGAGAAACATAACATACAAGGAAAAAAGCTAATTATACCTCTATATAAAGCAATAGTTAGACCTCATTGTATACAAGCGTGGAGACCGTATCATAAGAAGGATATAGATACGCTTGAAAAAATACAGAGGAGAGCAATTAAAGCTATCCCAGAACTGAGAGACCTTAGTTATGAAGAACACCTGAAAGAATGTAGTTTAACAACTCTAGAGACTAGGAGGTTAAGAGGAGATCAGATTGAAGTTTTTTAAGATATTGAATGGATATGAAAATATTGATAGAAATATGTTTTTATCACTCAAGAAACATAGTAGAACTAGATGACATGAGGTAAAATTAGTAAAGGATCATTGTAGATTGGATATCAGGAAATACTCGTTCTCACAGAGGACAATAAATGAATGGAACAAATTGTCTACAGATTGTGTAACTGCTAGCAGTGTGAATATGTTTAAAAACAAGGTTGACACATATTTCAGGAGGGCAGATAACACGTAGATGAATATTGTTGGACTCTCGATAAACCAATGGTTTCCTTGTCCACTTGCCATATGGGCCTTTGGCTTGGATGGCAAATCTTGTTAAATCTTGCTTGGTGAGGATGCCATTCCTTCCTTACCGTCTCTGTTGCTGTTCTAGGTGCCTCGGCTCACATTAGGCCCCAGTATCGTTCTTGCGCTGCAGAGAGATAACGCCATTGTGTTGTTTGACACTCTGCTGGGGAGGTCAGTTCTCAGCACTTCAATAACATTCTGGCGTAGCAAGGGTGTACAGCTTAATTTCCTTATTGATATCGCAGTTACATTGTTCGAGTTAGTAAAACATTCTTTGAATTAGCAATACATTCTTTTAGTTAGCAATACATTTTTTGAATTCGCAATACATTCTTTGAGTTAGTGATACATTCTTTTGAGTTAGCAATACATTCTTTGAATTAGCAATACATTCTTTGAGTTCAGTACATGTTTTTGGTAATGATGAAATTAGGCCAAATACATGAGAATTTATTTACAAGATGATAACTTTGTAATGTGACTACACAGCATAACAATCGCAGTGAGAACTGCAGAATATTGTGTGTAACTGAGGATTTCAGGTTTTCTGGTTTTATGTTAATAAAGTCTCAATGGATTCAACTATGGCAGTGTATGTTGATCTTAGTCAGACATGTTTTCTTGAATTAAGTTGTGATGTATTCTTATTGTTATATGCATTTGAAATTATTGCAATAACAATTGTTCATTATATTTCTAGTGTCTACGATAAAGAATCTCTGTACTACAAATACAACAGCCACATCATGCGATCAAAAGATACCAAACAGGTTTGTTTACTCATTCTGTTGCTGCCGTTATAGTAGTTGCTGTTTGTGTCACACTTGGCAGTGGCTCATGCTTTAGGGGGATGTCAATGTGTTTACTGTTTATCTATCTTGTCTCACACTTGGCAATGGCTCATGCTTTAGGGGGATGTCAATGTGTTTACTGTTTATCTATCTTGTCTCCACTTGGCAATGGCTCATGCTTTAGGGGGATGTCAATGTGTTTACTGTTTATCTATCTTGTCTCACACTTGGCAGTGGCTCATGCTTTAGGGGGATTCAATGTGTTTAGTGTTTACCAATCCTTACTTTGAACACATGGCATTCTTTAAGACTATATTTTACATAATGTTTTACATAATCATCTTTGTTTATAAATTGTTTGGATTAATCTCCTGGCCATCATTTCTGTGCTAAAATATATCTGTATGTTGAATGAACTGTTGACAAACGTGCTGTTGTCTTTCTGTTACAGGCCATGCAACAACTCTGCTTCTTCTTTGACACACTCTGTCCCAGCGCCCACACACAGATTGTTGTTGCTGAGTGACACTCTCTCTCAGCACCCACGTGACACTCTCTTAGTGCCCACACACAGATTGTTGTTGTAGAGTGAGACTCTCTGGGCACCCCAACACAGATTGTTGTTGCAGAGTTACATGCAGTTTTCACCGAACAATTGTAGCAGAATGGAATAACCCTTTCTATTTATAATACCCTGATCTCAATATCTAATCAACTGCCCTATCTATCTATCTATGATTACTTTCCCAACCTCACCCAAGAGACTACAAACCTGGCACATGCATCTAAACCATTACAATCAGTCTCAACGTCTTGATTAATTTTTCCAAATACTGACTCAATCCTACCCTCGTTTCATGAGTTTTGTACAGGTAGTCTGCGAAGTACAACAGCGTGAGTTTTTTTCTAGGCCACCCATATACATTGTGATGTATGAATAATTGATGAAGTGCCTTGTCATTATGTGTATATTATGCAACTCCATCATGTCTACGTCATTCAACTGAACAGTTCCATATTTGGTTGTTTCACCTAATATGACGTTTTATTGTATTTTCTCCTATTGTTCAATGATACCATTGCGCATGTGGTAGCTGTTATCTGTTAACTTTGATAAATAGTATTCAATTGTGTATTTATGTAGTATTTTGTTAGTGACATTCCGAGCGAGTTTAGTTGTTCGTTCACGTCGTCGCAGGTTAGCAGAATTGTCTGAGGTATGCGTGGGCATTTCTCACGTGGCTCGTCTTGTCTGAACAGATGGAGCACGAGTGTGTGATCTATGCAAAGTCATTCCTGAATCGTTTAAGTTAAGATACGTTGTTATTGCATTGTGCTCCATGCATGTTCTATTTATGCTGTGATGTGAAGTGTGTTGCTGACGAATGTGGTCATATTTCCAACCATCAACCTCTATAATACATGCTGAATTACAGTTTTTTGCAACGGCCGACTTCGTCCTGGCTAAAATAGCAGTTGCATCTACAGCCGACCCACAAAGGCAACATAGATTATACTTGTTGTACCTGAGATTGGATCCAGGCCATATTTTTTCTTATTTCCGGTATCCGCACCCGATGTGGTTTGCCAATAACTGTAGTTAATTAAACACTGAACAAAATGCCCCGAGAAACGACAGTTGTGGACGCCGCAGGGTCGTACGACAAAATTAATTAAATTAGCCTGTCTATGTACCTATTACCTGGTCTCTTGGCTTGGTACGTACCTTTATACATATACCTTTGTACTGAACAGCAAAAGAAACGTGAATAGTTTAACAGGTGTATGTCGGCAAGTCGGCGGGGCACTAATTCACCGCTTATAAAATGATGCCTCTGATGGTGTCCAGTGATGTTCCGAACGGATTCATTGGCGCAATGGAAAGTATCCAGCGGACACGATGAATATGGCGGTCTTGTCTTGTAGTAGTTACCCGATGTTGCCCAGTTCATGGTGTACCCCAGTGGAGGGAGCAGCCACTGGAGTGACAAGGTTAATACTAGTAACATTAGTGTTTCCTGTTACTCGTTTTGACCGGATGAACAATGCCGAGTTTTTGTTCACCACACAAATTTCAGCTGCGTGCGTCCTACACGAGTTATTCGACTTGATCGAGACATCGCATATCGCTGCGTAATGCTGTGTAATAAAAGTTAGGCGAGCTCATTATGTGCATGACAAAAACATATGTTAATATAGTCGCGTTTCTTTTGTTGTTCAGTTTATGTGAAGGCGCCGCATATTTGGCAGTAGGCCAGTCGCTAGTAACTCTGTACGGCCAGTGGTCGGGCACGCTACGGCGGCAGATGAAATAGAAAGCAACGAGAATGCTCGAGGGAATGACCAGAGGCCAAAGAACATATAACGTTTCTAGTGTTGTGTAAAACACGTCTCGCCTCCCGTTTATGCTTTGCTTGTTTAAGCTACGTCCACCAAAAACGAAGCACAGTGAAATACGTGTTATTTGTTTACATAAGTGCGACGGCATTTCTATTTTTAAACGGGTTTAACGTAAGACACTTGTCTAGTGCGACCCTGGTGGCCGCATGCATATTGCAGACGACATGTGACATTGCTGAACTGTTCCAAACATTAAATTCTCCTCTGCCATAAAACATACCTATATTTGAAGTCCTAAAATAACAATCTGAATTATGATCGACTGGCTTTATGTAAATAGTTGTGTAGGAAAGCCGTTTGTTGCCCGTTTTCTTTAATATTAAGTGTGCAAAACAGGATGATCAGTAACGGAAAATACCGGTGTTGAAATGTTGTCTTCCCGCTACTGTACCGTTATGTACTTATAATACTGAAACATTGTGGCTAGGTCCGGGGGGGGGACACTCGATACGTCGCCAATGTTGAGTGCTGGGACACGCCAGTACACGTAAAACTGTAATTTGTCTCAAGGATGGTCCTTTTAGAAAAGGCACATGTTGGATGAAAATTAGTGTACCTCTTTCACGAACGTGTTTTGTTGATCACCTATACGAATGAAAGATAGCCTACATGTAGGTTTAGTCGCTGTTGTGAGACTCCTTTGTTAGTCCCAGGAGTGGCTGTGCGAATTATAGCAACTGTAGACTGAAGATGTATTGGTTTTCGAATGTGGTATATCCAGAAAGAACAGGTTCAGCGAACATTCCGTTCTATGCAGCATACAATAATAGTCTAGACCTAGCTTGATGGGTATAAGAAGAGAAAGACGGAGATGTCTGCTTCTCTCGTACTACCTTTCTCTTACCTGGTACTACCTTTCTCTTACCTGGTACTAACAGTCACGTGATCATAACAATTATGTTATGGACTTATGTCACGCTTGCAACCTGGCGCAAAATCCTGTAGTTTCATTATGTCTGTGTGAGCTTTAAACGAACACCTGTATACACAGGCAACCACATATAATAGCATATACTATCGACTTCGTCGTCGTCAACAACGTTACTGTGAGACTGTTTTGTGTTGAACTAAAATCGGTAGGTATACAACAAAGGCGATGCCGTAGGTGTTGGATCGATGGAGACCGCCAGCCGGTGCCTTTGCGTGTAAGCAGAGCTGAGAGGGTGCTCTGGACCGGTTCTACGTCTTTCTAGATTCCGAACAGTGTGTAGTGATTGGATTTAAAATTCCATCGTCAAACTACAAAGCTAGCATGTTGCAGTGGATACTATGTAGGTTTGATTTTTCGCAAAATTAATTTGAAATGTGAGTAGCAAAAAAATCGAACTGAGGAGGAACCTCTAAAGTATTACAGTGTTAATTCCGTCCAGGTATTTTTGACTGATTGTTTATGGTATTTATTGTTTATATTAAGAACTGCACACGGTATGCGTTATTGTGTACGCGTGTTCGCGCTGTCCACTTGTTGCACGGTTGTTACGTATTTGAGATTTTATGAAATAAAACAAAAACGCATTGGAAAACATTCTTCTTTATGTGATGTCGGTGTCGTGTCATGTTACGATGTACAATACGGATGAGGCAGTCGCTACGTGGGAAAACTTGTGTATTCGTGAGAAATCGTATGCAAAAATGTACCAAAGTAGTAGGTAAAATCACCTGTTCAGTAAGTGTATGACTACATTTACGACGAACAGCGTAGAAGATTAACCGATGCTAGACAACGAATCTCCATTAACATCACCGTCAACACATCAGCGTGGTTGTTGATCCTGTTTGGGGAAGAGTAAATCCGACATGTCGCTCACACGGCTAACAGCGATGGTAATTCAGGAGCAACATTGATCAAAGACAGGGAGACAAACATTGTCTAAAAACTCAATAAACCTAACGTTTGGCAACAAAAACCCATGTGGGGGTTTTGTCGTCGGGCATAACATGTTGAACAAACTCCGGCTGAACAGTTCGCACATATACACTGTTCACCAAAATGTGCTGCTGAGTTTGAAGTGAATTGTGTGAATCCGAGGTGTGATTAAATAAGGACATTGGTTCCTACTATACGTTTGTCAAAGACACGGACAGTAGAGAACACTGAAATACTAATGTTATTGCGGTCACGTGTGTGCTTAACATCCATTTGCATACTTTCCACCCCACTCGTGTTGTGTATGTATAATATACTTACAATAATATATATTATATACGCTGTATTGCGTTTGGGTAATACTAGTAGTACACGTAATTGTACAAGTGACCTGGAAATGGCTACTTTATGGTACCTAGTGCCTTCACCATGGTTATAAAAAATGTTGTTCAACGGTAATGTTCAACGCCTTCCATTGCCTTGGTTAACCGAACGACTGTTTTAGGAACACTGTAATACTTGATGTGTTAGTTTTTATAACATCGGCTGGTTAAGAAATATCCATAACAATTTGATATGTCACCTTTGAATATTTTCGAAAATACACGATCTAGCGATAGATTGGTCGATAAATCTTCAATTTCGAATGTGGAGCAAAACATACGATGCTGTGTTAATCCGTGAAATACCTTTTTTATGCAGTTCTGACGGTGAATATACTACAGCGATAAAGATTAAAACATGAAGAATACTATTGCAAATTTACATGTACTTTCAAAAGCTGAGATTATTGATATCCTTAATTATACAAAACCCCGGCTTGCTGCGTATCGATTGTACCAATGAAAATCGTTATGCATTCCCTTTAAACATAGATAGTGTTCGTCCCACTGAGCCGATCGCCGTATCGCTAATTCTGCGGCACGTTGGTCGGTACTTTACCGCCGCAGGCGTTCCAGAAGTGAACGAACTCGTGATATTGCAGGATGCCATCGTTGTTGGCGTCGTGATGCTTCATCAACGACTGGATCTCGCCGTCCGAGAACTTGTAATCTCGCAGTATGTCTCGCGCTTCGTCGAACGAGATCTCATTGTTTCCGTCTGCGTCCATCTTCTTGAAGATGTTCTGCAGTTCTAGTTTTCTTTAAAATATAGAGACACGAACCTTTGGTATTAAGACGTTGCAGTGTTACGTGGGTGTACTTTATAGACTGCGAAGTTATGGTCTCATAGTTGTCATTATTATAACATGTATACAGAAGGAAGATGGGGGATTAAGAGAAGAGGTCGGAATGAAGAGTGCGGTGTACATGAAAGAATGAGTGAAGAGAAACTGACAGAGAGTCCATTGACATAGTCACGAGGAGCTACAAGCGTAAGACAACGAATGGTTCGGGACAATGTGCAGATTGAAGCAGAATGACAGGAGGATGGTGGAATTACAACTGATCCAGGACAATGTGTAGATTGAAGCAGAATGACAGGAGGATGGTGGAATTACAACTGATCCAGGACAATGTGTAGATTGAAGCAGAATGACAGGAGGATGGTGGAATTACAACTGATCCAGGACAATGTGTAGATTGAAGCAGGGTGACAGGAAGGTGGTGGTATTGCAACTGTTTCAGGACAATGTATTGTTTGATGCGAGGTGACAGGAGTATTGTGGAATTACGAACATTGATTTGTCATGGAGATTCATGTGAAAAGGACGACACGTCCAGAGAATGGTGTGCAGAGATTGGCAACGAGAGCCTGGAAACAGAACACGGGGGTAGATGCAGAAGAAATGGGAGAATACTAAAATGTGGAGGATTGTGGGAAAATAGTTTCATATAAATCCTGGCTTGCGATAATGATTATCATTGAAGCTTTATGTGGTTACATGCTAATATAAATTGATGCGAGTTTCATGTAATAGCGAATATGTACAATGCATGTATCTAAAACTAGACAAGACAAGTTGTATGCATGCTAAAAAGTCCAGATCACGATGTAATCGAAGTAGCCGAAATCTAGAGGTATTTTGGCCAGGTGTGTCACGTAGTTCAAAACCCAAATGTTTTTGGTTAACTGTCGTTACAATTGATATCATGGCATCGTTACAATTGATATCATGGCATCGTTACAATGGTTATTCTAAAACATCGATAGTTTTATGCATTCTTATGCAACGAGCCTGTTCGGGCAAATAGCAGTACAAATGGCCATAGTGAGTGTTTTATCCAGGCGTCGGCAAAGGCACAAATTATGCCAACAGCTTTCATAACAAAACGTACTAGATATACTATCAGAAACCGTTGTATCTGCAGCTACTGTGGACACTTTTAAAAGTAGATTAGGCAGATCTGGGGACGTCTTTGCAGTGCTTTGGCACTCGTCTCCACATTGGCGTAATAACTGTTTGGTCCTTGTCATCTAATATATAGACACAACTGCAGCAGGAAATCGTTCTCAAATTACACAAGAAGCGTGTAATGCAGCTTTGGCAAGTGCGAAATAGATCAGCATCAACGAAACGCAAGTTCTCTGGGACAAGACAAAATATGCCATGGACATTTCACATTACAGACGAAGAGGTTCTACAACTGCAAAAACAATTACTAGCTTACACCTTCCTTGACGTGCGAAACATATATTATTCTATGCCTACACTGTTTAATTTCACTGCCTCACCTAAGCTTTGTTTCAGACACTTACTTTTCTTGTATCTTCCAGTAGAACCAGATGAATTCCTCGTAGCTGAGTCGGCCGTCTCCGTTCCGGTCGTACACTTGGATCATCCGCCGAGTTTTGTCGGGGTCGAAGCCGAGTTCGTCATGCAGCACTTGGTGAGCCTCGGCGTAGCTGATCGAGCCGTCTCCGTCGACGTCGTAGCGCGCGAACGCCCTCTTTATGTCGTCCATGCTTCACCGACCACCTGCTTCGACATACACCGACGTGATGGCGATGTTGTTGTTGTTCTTGTCAATGCTGATGATCACATTGATGATGATGATTATTGGTATTGCTGTTGTTTTTATTGCTGTTGGTGTTGTTGTTGTTGTTGGTGGTGGTGATTACAGTGAAGATGATGATGATGATGTTATTGGTGTTGATGATGATGATATTGGTGTTGATGATAATGTTATTGTTGACCATGCTGATGGTGATGATGGTGCTGTTGATGATAATGATGATGGTATTGTTGTTCTTGATGATGATGATTTTGATGATATTAATGATGATATAATGCTGATGACGATGATGAAGACAGTGCACTTGAAATTACAAGATGATTACGCGGGCAATCCGTGAGGGCAGCGGTTTTCGTTGAGGGATCTTGAAAAATACGAAGGGTAACAAGACACGGAGTTATTATAGTGACCTTCGGAAGCAAAATACCGTGTTCTGGTGTGGACTTGCTGCTTGTTGCTAAACGCTTGGGCAGCTTCAATAGTAGCAGAATTACTTATTCAAATCAAACACAGAATTTAGAACGCACAAAGTTGCTGCACTAATACAGGGGTCATTACAGCTGATAGCCATGCCAAAAATGCAATACCTGTCCAAACCAGAAATGTCATCAAACAATTTGTTTTTCAAAATTAGAAAGTGTGCATGAACCATGGTAGCTCAGATAAAGTCGTAAAATGGCAATCACGTCTCTTGATTCAGAAGGCAGGCTAACACCGAGGACGAATTCGCCACTTGACTAACATGACGGTCACTTTGTTGTGAAAAAAGACCTACTAATCAAGCGCTATCCTGTATAATCGCCTGACGATCGCCGCGTACATTGTTTTCTGGATGAACACATCGAGGTCTGGAAGCTAACAATAGATGACAATTCAATGACGTACCTGCTGACGGCAAATCGACACTGCCAGGTCCAATACACATAACGCGTGCACCGTTACAAGCCCCTGTCTCAGCTTGCTGTCGGCACCACGGTGCGTACCATCAAGTGTTCTTCAACAATAATGCGTTAACGTGCAACGATTCGATCAATAACGACAACCTAGCCGCCGTCGATTCATTAAACATTCATGGCCACATCATCTTAATATCCACACCGAATCGGTAAGGCATCGTTAAGTTAAATAAATAATTATATCCACTGTACCGTAAACAATTGCAAAAGGCGTGTCTTTAATTATCGTTCTCGTTAGATATAATTAATTAGCACAAATCGGCGAAATCGACTTATCTGTTTGTCTGAGTGGCTTGCGGATTTCAATGTGTGACTAAGCTGATAGACAGACTTGTTATCATACCTGTCAATTCTCACGCATAAGCCGTGAAACTCACGGTTTTGCATTAAACACCACGATCTCACGGCAAAGGAATCTCACGCATATTTTCATTATCTTTAGCAATTAACGTTATGCAACAAAATGTCTCTTTTTTTCGAAAATGAGACACATAATATATGTGTGCGTGTCGAAAGCGAAGGCCTCAGTTAAGTTTACAGGTAATATCCACCTTTTACCGGTCAGCTGTCTGTGATAAGTCCACAGCTCATCACTAACAAATGCTATTTCCTGGTATAAAGCTGTGCAGGCACGTGTTGAAAATGAGCTTTACTTTACTTTTGGAATAAAACATGTCTTCAGAGGTCTCTAAATGCTTTTGACGTTCAGTGAAGTCGATGGGCTGAGAGACTTCGCAGCCTGTGGCCATGCATTCTGGTTGGGAAAGTTTCTCACGCATAAGAACCCAGCTGTGTTGTTGGCAAGTCAAAAACTGGCAAGACAAATCAAGTCTCAAGTCATTGACCTGCAAATCAAGTCTCAAGTCAATGACCTCCAAGTCAGTGTATCGAATCATTTCTCTGAATTCCATGTCAAGTCCCAAGTCACCAGGTTTCATCGATCGCCATGATTGTTGTGGTTGTCTGCGGTAACTTTTAGCGGGAAATTTAGGCGGATATTGTCCCGCCACAACATCAGCGAATAATACTAAGTATTGAATAATTATTGTATACGGTGTGGCCTGTCACAACAACATGGTCTCGTTTTGTATTCGGTGCGGCCTGTCACAACAACATGATCTCGTTTTGTATTCGGTGCGGCCTGTCACAACAACCTGGTGTCGTTTTGTATTCGGTGCGGCCTTTCACAACAACATGATCTCGTTTTGTATTCGGTGCGGCCTGTCACAACAACATGGTCTCGTTTTGTATTCGGTGCGGCCTGTCACAACAACATGGTCTCGTTTTGTATTCGGTGCGGCCTGTCACAACAACATGGTCTCGTTTTGTATTCGGTGCGGCCTGTCACAACAACATGGTCTCGTTTTGTATTCGGTGCGGCCTGTCACAACAACATGGTCTCGTTTTGTATTCGGTGCGGCCTGTCACAACAACATGGTCTCGTTTTGTATTCGGTGCGGCCTGTCACAACAACATGGTCTCGTTTTGTATTCGGTGCGGCCTGTCCCAACAACATGGTCTCGTTTTGCATTTGGTGAGGACTGTCACAGCAACATGGTCTCGATGTGTGCATGTTTCGAGCCACCAGACTTGTTGGCAAGTCACACATTGGCAAGTCAAGTCAAGTCTAAATTCAATGACCTCCAAGTCACGTCTCGAGTCATCAATCTGAATTCCAAGTCAAGTCGCAAGTCATGAAAATGCCCGACTTGAGTCCGACTCCAGTCAGTTCCTGTGACTCAAGTAAAAAATCTGGTGATATGGCAATTTAATGGAGACTAATTTAGAGGAACTGTGTTACGTGTGGCTATGGTGCAAAGGGAATATTTCCAATTCAATCATTCCATGCACAAATGAGTCAATTTGCCATGTACAATATGGCGCGTATTGCTTTGGAAGACAAATGTATGAAGGTTTGTTCACACTAAATCTGTACATTGTCCATCCCAGCATTTGACTTTCTAGTCTAGTCGTGTGGTTAACCCACTGCTTTAACTACGCAATGTGGCATTCTTCATTGTGCTAGTTGAGGTGAGCTGTAGCTAAAGTTCTTCAATAGTCACAACTTTAACAAGATTTAAAAAGATTGCCATCCAAGGCAAATGCCCAGATGGCAAGTGGACAAGGAAGCCAGACGCTTATCGAGAGTCCAACAATGTCTTATCATCATGTGTAACTCGTCATTCTGAAATAGTTTTAATTTTTAGTTTTCAATATTACCGCTGCTAGCATTATTATTTACACAATGTGTAAATAATCTGTTCACTTGCTGTCCACATATAGCTGTTTTCGAAAGTATTTAAGCCGATCGGCTTCATCTGTTACATATAGATGTCAGAAACTCGCACATAAAGATGAAGAGAAAAAAAAGCCAGTAGTCCTTATATATCTCATAATTTGGCTAATGCACGAGCTGTTTACAGAAACAACTCCGTTGTAATTAAATTACTGTATTCACACTGCATGTGCAATGTCATTATACGTCGATCGATGTCAAACGGCTAAATAAATTAGGTGCTCGAACAATTCCTCTTCGTCACGAGTACACGGACTTAGACTAACAGTTGAAATGAGGCTACGGATTGTACGTATCGAATTTTCTCTTGAATCATTGACGGTGCCACCCGTCATAGTTTTATGTTGCAGACAACAGAGATAGACGGGTTTTAAGACTCTCGATAAGCAAATGGCTTCCTTGTCCACTTGCCATCTGGAACTTGTTGTTTGGGATGGCAATCTTGTTAAATCTTATTAAATCTAAAAGATCAAATGAGGTTGATCGGGTTCTTGCTGCAATCACTGCTATAACCACGACAACACAAACCTGTCAATGCGGTATATTCGTTTGGTGTTTCGATTGATTTCCATTTAGTTTGATAACGCTTCCACATCTCATAGTTTCATAGGCTACTCCTTGTTTCATTTAGATTATTTTTTTTTGTATTTCCTCCAAGGTTGGCGGACATGTCAATGGACCAGATAAACGGTCTAGATCGGGAGGACCTGACCATCGATCGTCTACATTGGCGCCGCACAATCCACTTGGCACTTGAAACAAACCACCTGCTGAATGTGGCGGAGAGGCGGCCAAAAATAAAGGAGACGTGGAGGAACCAAGACATGTAAGCTGCAGCCGGGCTTCAAGTCCCTGTGGTCCTAAGATCGGCAGATCAAGAATCGTGCTCCTGAGATACCCCAGGACCTACGATCAACCATTGGCAGACCACACCCTCGTCCATGTGGACGGCCGACGATGACCTATAGTTCATATTTCCGGACACTCGCTCTACGGCCTACAATGGTTCAGTTCGTATTATTATATTGCTCCCAGTGCCGTGGCGTACTTAGGGGGGAGGAGCATTGGTCCATCCCCCCATGGCTAACATTAAAAACAATTTTTTTCGTATGTAATCTGTTGCGCCAACATGGTAAACTGGTGGGCCCGGTGACTAAACTAGGTCTCTATGCGAGATCCTAGATGACGTCCGTTCGTGGACGTTTCGTTGCGCTTAATGTAATATGACGTCCATGTGCGGACGTCATGGTAACATATGCAAGGGGACGCAGTCTCGCTTCCAGTACACCCACGGGTTCACGGAAAGACACCAAAACGGACCGAGGGAACGAGGATCGCACTAATAATAATATTTATGGCAGGAATTGGGAGGTGGGAAGTCCTAAAAAAAGTTGTAGAAGGTGGAAGGATGGCCTCAAAAATAGGTGGGAAGTGGGAGGTTAATTGGCCCCCAAAACAGGTGAGAGGCTGGACGTTAATTGTTGGGACCCGGCCCTTCATAGGCCTATATAATTTATTATGTATGCAGGTATATCGTAAAACAACTTATAATCAATTATATAATTGTTAGTTAACGACAACCAGTGAAACACAAAACTACAGGGTGTGTAGTTTCACGGAAACATGACGATTTTACAAACCAAGAAAGTATTGGTTTAACCCACATGTACGGTATATAGCTAGGTTCGCGGAATTTCCGGGCATAGGCCTATACGTTAAGAAAATTCCAAACGCAATTCGTTAAAGTTGTTACGTGCTATGCTTGCATAAACCGTTTATCGCCTCAACGCACTTGCACTAAGATGGTGTATGAAACTAATTGGGTACCAAACGTCTAGGGTACGGATGATCGTGGTCCGAAAACTACCCGGGTACGAAACCACTCGGTTACGGAATGGGTACTGTCCACTGACTTACGAAACGATTCGAACATCTCAAATTACTATTGTCATTAATATAGCGATAACTTCCAATGATGTAATACGTAAGTCACGGTGTATAACCGGGGCAATATTACATGCGTAAGCGTTGATCTGCCTGCTGTGGGTTATCCGGCGCACTAGAACGCACTCACCGAAATATAGGGTTGTGGGCGATAATAGAAGTTGACAGCGGACTTCACTGTGTCAGAGTTTTTCCGGTTTTGTTGACAGTCATTTTCTCGTATGAATCAGCGGTTTGATTGTATTGTAGTTGTATTGTAGGTGCAGCTGTCAAAGAGGTGCATTTTTAGATGTTTTTATATGACGCGTATTTTCAGCTTTAGCTGTAACTTTTATATGATACCTGCATTGCCATTGATGGCTGCCCCACGTTCAAGGCAAAGCTTTGCCTTTAGCTAAGTTGCTAATAACAGTAAGACCAAGTTAGGCCTTATAGCTATCCATAACTGCATAATTAAATTACACCACACTATTTTTGGACGTTTTTGAGACACCACTCCCTTGTAACTCTGTAACGCTGTATGCCCCATCAAGTCCCCTTCATTTTGAGAACTACCCCACAGGCACAGCTTTTATGCATAGGGACTATCTATTGTTTATTTTTGTTGCATGTCTGTTTTGATTCGATGTTGATGTAGGCTTAATAGGTGTAAATGTGCATGTAGTGAAGTCCTTGGGAGGTCTTCTCTGTGTTGATACATTCATGACACTAAAATTAAAAACCACACATCTGCTGGCAATGGACATAGCTATTAATGTTATCAGATATCGACAGCTAGATGAGCTCAAACGTTTTCTTTTTTAATCGTTACATAATTATCATAAAAACACCACCCCCCCACCCCTATGTAACGCTCCATATTGCTAAGTGAGACGCACCACCTACCTGAACACAAATACTTTATGTATGGTCCCTTAGATTAGAATAAACATCCTCAGACTCAGTGACAACAATTGTCAATAAGTAGGAATAATTATAACAATTTCTCTGAGCAGATTTTTATTTGAAAGTTGTGTAGGGTTCCCTGCAAAAATGGATTTAGGCATTTTGTTTGTGACTAATTTGGGTTAATTAGTGTTTTAAACATCAAACTCTGCTTTAACTGGGACGTAATTGCGTAGTGTTCAGAACATTGGACTCTCATTTTGAGAGTTCTGACCAGTGTTCGCATATTTTTGTTGCTGTTTAACAGTTTGGGCAATTTCATTCACTCCACGTTTATGGCCTGTCCACGTTGCCTCAGTTCACTGTCCAAGTGAGTACCTGTCTGTAGACTGTGGTAATATATGTGAACAAAATGTCTTTGCACAGTAATTGCAGCTGAATTCTTCCCAGAGAAGTTGAGTTTGTGTTGGTGGGGCAGAAATGTAAGGCGATTTGGGTCATCCTAAGTACTGGTTATCATTATAAGACTGTATAATAATAATATTAATAATAATATTAATAACCTTTATTTATATAGCACCATATATCCAGTAATGCAGTCTGTTCAGAGGTGCTTAAAATACAACATTGATAATATTGTAATTGTTATATTTATATTAAAATTAATGAGTAGTGATGCTTACATATAGACAAGAGTTATATGTGTAAATTATATTACCCAAGTTACTACATATAATAAAAAAATAAAAACCAAATTTAAATATCAGTATGTAAAGAAAAGCATCTAAAATAAAGTAACTGTTAGTTACTTAGCTAAGAAAAAACTACTGAATGGAAGACATATTTAAAACTGGTCACATGAAAACTGCTTTAAATCACTCGAGTAATAAAAATAAAATGCAATAAGATATAATAGGAGATAAAAGCATGTCGGTGAATATATATATATATATATATATATATATATATATATATATATATATATAAATAAATAAAGTCTGTATGACTGAATCTTCTTTTCCCTGCAGTGAACCAGTAATTTTGATGAAGTGGCTGCCTCCAACATGGCGGCGATGGTGGCTGAGTTTGATTATTCGTATGATGGCTCTGATGAATCGTCGGAGAACGAACTTCTTGATCGGAGTCTGAGTGTGTGGAAAGGGGGATGCCTAGAGAATGAGAACTTTGTGCCAATCCCACTTGACCTTCACACGGCGGCCAGCATTGGGCAGTACGACTGTGTCCACAACCTCATCAAAAGGTATTGTGGGACAGACGTCCTCCAAACCAGTCTAATATAAATGGGTTAATTATTTAACAACTGATGTCACATCCTGCAATGTCAAAAGGCAGCATATTATGCTGTTGGTAAATATTAATTTTGTTTTATGATTAACCAGTTCTTTCTAATAAGCAAACTAATTAAGATTTGATAAATTTCCTCACTGAACCATAGATCACTGAATCGGAATCATAGATCACTAAGATGTGTGAGTTGTGTGATTGCAGGGGAGACATGGCTCTGAATGCGAAGAACAAGGGAGGGTGGACAGCCTTGATGTATGCAAGCTACATTGGCCATGAGAACATAGTCACCCTCCTGCTGGAGGCTGGCGTCAGTGTGAACGTGAAGAGCAGCCTGGGACAGACGCCCCTCATGCTTGCTGCTAGCTGCGGCAACGAGGGGGTCGCATACTTCCTCCTTCAGGTATCTCATCCAGGCCTCTCATGCTGACAGCTGTGGCAACGGGGGGGTCGCATACTTCCTCCTTCAGGTATCTCATCCAGGCCTCTCATGCTGACAGCTGTGGCAACGAGGGGGTCGCATACTTCCTCCTTCAGGTATCTCATTCAGGCCTCTCATGCTGACAGCTGTGGCAACGAAGGGGTCGCATACTTCCTCCTTCAGGTATCTCATTCAGGCCTCTCATGCTGACAGCTGTGGCAACGAGGGGGTCGCATACTTCCTCCTTCAGGTGTCTCATTCAGGCCCCTCATGCTGACAGCTGTGACAATGAGGGGGTCGCATACTTCCTCCTTCAGGTATCTCATCCAGGCCTCTCATGCTGACAGCTGTGACAATGAGGGGGTCGCATACTTCCTCCTTCAGGTATCTCATCCAGGCCTCTCATGCTGACAGCTGTGACAATGAGGAGGTCGCATACTTCCTCCTTCAGGTATCTTATCCAGACCACTCGCGCTGACAGCTGTGGCAATGAGGGGGTTGCATCTTCCTCTTTCAGTTATCCCAAAATATCTGGATCAACAAATTTTTTTTGATTCTGCTTTAATCCTAGAAAAAAATCCCTGAAGACAAGCCATAGTGTTCATTGTCACATTGAGATTTTGCATTTTAACTTGATTTCTGTCCACATTGACTTCTTGAAGGGGTCACACTTTATATCGTAAAATCATGTTTGACCGCCCAGATGTGTTTTAATAAACCATATTGTTTTGATATCATTTGACCGTTACCTGTTTTATTTGAATGTTTTGCCCTGAATGTCATGTTTCCATTGGATGTAGAGGGCAAGGTCAGTATTGATGAACAGATAACTGTCTGCTATTGAATGTTAATTTTTGTTGTTGTCAGAATGGCCCCAATGAAGATTAATATGTTGTAGTAAATAAGTATGTATGTCAGATGATTGTTGTACATTTACATAGTATTAACCAGAAGGCCTTGATCCAGTGACCCCTGACCTGATGAACCCTGATCTGCAGGCTGATGCTGACCTTGAGTCCAGGGACAAGCAAGGCTGGACGGCACTGTTCCATGCCACATACTCTGGCCACCAGAACATGGTCAAGTTTCTGCTGGATAATGAGGCAAACACCGAGGCAGCGTATGTTCTTGTATTTGTTCCTCGTATGGGTGGCTTAGTAAATATATATTCAGTAGAATTCATAGCCAGGGTCTATCTAACTTCCACTACCACAACATGAATTAATGTTACATTGGCACATCTATTTGTTGAAAATAATTCTAAATTGTGTGCTTGGTGAAAGTAACATAGACTGGAGGGGAAGTAACTGAGGCAGGAGGGAACGTAACTGAGACTGGAGGGGAAGTAACTGAGACTAGAGGGGTAGTCACCAAGATAATAATTGTGTATATACTTTGTCAACTTGAAGTTTGAGAGATGGGGAAACTCTTAAGAGTTATCCATGTATTTGAGTTAAGCTGTGCAGTATTAAGGCAGTGCAGTATATATTTTGTATGTGTGTATGGATGTATGTTCGGATGGACCGATGCATGCGTGTATACAAAACATAATTACTAGTTATGTTGCTATAAGGTTTTTGTTTGTAGTGAGCCTAGTCGTGAGTTTACCCCATTCCTAGAAGCTGCGGCTGCCGGCCATGAAATCATTGTGCAATATTTCCTTCAACACGTAAGTCACTGACACATCAAGAACAAACATGTCGTAAATATTTTCTGTGTAGTGGTGAAAGAGGTACATATGTCTTGCGTGTATGTGGCTGAATGTTCACAGTACATTTAGTAGGATTTGTTGAGCAAATTATCCTCTTAAAATATATTCTTCAAGTCCACAGGTCCAGCTTAAGATATCGTGAGTGAAATTACAAATAATGCTAAGACTGTATTTTCTGCACACTATTGTTTCAAACAAGGAACCCAGCGTTGGCGCCTGTACGAGACCAGTTGGAAGCCCATTCCACTCTCAGATAGTGTGGGGAAAATATGAGAAGTGATAGTCGTCTACAGTGAAGTTGAGGACTATAATGTTATGCGTCTAGCGTATTAGGTGACTGGGTATGAGTGATTTAACGTTGCAGGGTGTGGACCTAAACGTGAAGTCGTCGTCGGGTGACACTGCGCGTTCTCTGGCAATGATGGCCGGCTACACCAAGATTGTCACCCTCATCGACAACCACGCAGGTGGGAGGCACTGAACAGTGTTGTGCTCACACAGAGAAATTATGTTATTTCATTTGTTCTAGTTTACTTCATTTGTTATTCTTGTTTATTGCCCCTGTCATTCTAGTGTATGGGCAATTCTTCCGTAGACTTTCTAGTTTTAGTTGAAAGGATCAGGATTTAAATCTAACTATATCTAGTGAACACAGCATTAGATAACAACAGAGGACATAAATTGTAGTTTGTCTTTGGTAGTGAAATAATACACAGGCATGCACGCTTGAACCCGCATGCACACATGCATTCACACACGCACACACAATGCCTAGTATACATTAAATTAGAAAATTCAAAGGTAACATAGCTAAAAACTAGGTAATTAGTTATCTGTAGTACACTGTACTGTACATGTCGGTAATGTTCAGATGTTAAAATTGTAGTGACGGGAGAGTCAAGTTCGTCCGATGAAGGTGGACAAGTTCCCCGTGGCCATCGAGCCACTTGGAGTCGTGTCAGAGGTACAGTATTTACTTGCTGCATTAATCATGGGCCAGTTCAGTAAAACCAAACATAAATGGGTTAGAAGAATTGTGGGGAATAGAGTGGAGGATGGAAGGAGACGAGGAAGACCGAGCCTGAGATAGGAGGACTGCCTGAAGAGATATTGGTGGGCGCGGGAGGGGAGAACAACAACGATGGATTTGGGGAGTGGAAACGGGTGGTGGAAGTGGCAATGAAATGGAATCAGTGATGGAAGGAAAAAACAAAAACCCGAGGACCTGTATTGATGCCTCACCCCGGACCTCACCCCATACCTCACCCCAGACCTCACCCCGGACCTCGCAGACAAACAACAGAGAAACAACATATCTGTTGAAATTTCAGCACATGTTTTTAACGTTCATGTCTGTTGTAACATTGTTTAGCGATTACTTCTTACGCAATCTTTCTGATGAATACTTTTTCATGTACTGAAAGTTAAAGATGTATCATCTCTTGATATGGCTGTTCTGTTCTTGTTCTGTATCCACTAAAGGACCCAACATCTTGATATGGCTGTTCTGTTCTTATTCTGTATCCACTAAAGGACCCAACATCTTGATATGGCTGTTCTGTTCTTGTTCTGTATCCACTAAAGGAGCCAACATCTTCATATGGCTGTTCTGTTCTTATTCTGTATCCACTAAAGGACCCAACATCTTGATGTGGCTGTTCTGTTCTTGTTCTGTATCCACTAAAGGACCCAACATCTTGATATGGCTGTTCTGTTCTTATTCTGTATCCACTAAAGGACCCAACATCTTGATGTGGCTGTTCTGTTCTTGTTCTGTATCCACTAAAGGACCCAACATCTTGATGTGGCTGTTCTGTTCTTGTTCTGTATCCACTAAAGGACCCAACATCTTGATATGGCTGTTCTGTTCTTGTTCTGTATCCACTAAAGGAGCCAACATCTTGATATGGCTGTTCTGTTCTTATTCTGTATCCACTAAAGGACCCAACATCTTGATGTGGCTGTTCTGTTCTTGTTCTGTATCCACTAAAGGAGCCAACATCTTGATATGGCTGTTCTGTTCTTGTTCTGTATCCACTAAAGGACCCAACATCTTGATGTGGCTGTTCTGTTCTTGTTCTGTATCCACTAAAGGACCCAACATCTTGATGTGGCTGTTCTGTTCTTGTTCTGTATCCACTAAAGGACCCAACATCTTGATGTGGCTGTTCTGTTCTTGTTCTGTATCCACTAAAGGACCCAACATCTTGATATGGCTGTTCTGTTCTTGTTCTGTATCCACTAAAGGACCCAACATCCGAGAAGGGCCTGAGGCTCTAGCACAACTGTTCAGCCAGGGAAAACAAGGTCCCACAACACAACCTCAACAGTCGGAGCAACGGAGCGCAGACCAAGATCCAAGTATGTCTTTTTGTTGTGTCTTTGTACACAGTCAGGTACAGTGTTTCCCCACTTATTTGGCCCCTAAGACCCTCCACCTCCACCCTCACCAGGGGCCACCTTGTCATGCAGCAAATAAGGCTTTTCACGTGATATTCTCCCCTCATGAGAGGCCACCCCTCTTATTTATGAGGCCATTGCATGTTTGATGGGGTGGCCTTATAAGCGGACTACTAATGAGATTTCAGAGCAATGTGGTATTGCTGCTTCGAAAGGAAATCAAATTCTAGGGCTAATTAGGAGAACTATCATGTAGAAGGAGAAACATCTGATTGTACCCCTGTACAAAGCAATAGTTAGACCACATTTGGAATATTGTATTCAAGCAAGGAGACCATATCATAAAAAGGACATAGACAAGCTAGAGAGAATACAATGAAGAGCAACTAAAATGATTCCAGAATTGAGAGACCTTAGTTACGAAAGTCACTTATTACAATGTGGTTTGACAACCCTAGAGACCAGGATACTAAGAAGAGACCAAATAGAAGTGTTTAAAATAGTGAATGGTTATGAGGATGTTGACAGGAATATGTGAGTTTAACGTCAGTGATTTGTAAATTATTAGAAAGGTTAATTAAAGACCATATGGTGGACTTCCTCGTTAAGCATAAATTATTAAATTCATCTCAACATGGATTCCTTAAAGCGAGGTCATGCTTAACAAATATGTTATGTTTTTTGGAAGAAATCACTCAGTGGATAGACGTGGGATTGCCAGTAGATATTATCTACTTAGATTTTCAGAAAGCTTTTGACAAAGTGCCACATCAAAGACTACTACTTAAATTAAAAGCCCATGGTATCGGGGATAGCATAACTGACTGGATAGAACAATGGCTGACTGACAGAAGACAACGAGTTATAGTAGATGGAGAAGTTTCAAATTGGAAATCGGTTTTGAGTGAGGTACCTCAAGGATCAGTATTAGGACCTATATTATTCTTAATTTATATCAATGACTTGGACGACAGTATAACAAGTAATGTACTGAAATTTGCGGATGACACAAAACTGTTTAGAAAGGTTAATACTGATGGTGATAAACAACATTTACAAAACGATCTAGACAGATTAGTGAAATGGTCTGAGAAATGGCAGATGCTGTTCAATTTTGGGAAATGTAAATGCCTACATACAGGACATGGGAACTTGAATGTAAACTATAAAATGGGAGATACTGTTCTGGGTACTACTGTAAAAGAAAAGGACTTAGGAGTTACAATAAGCGCTGATATGAAAGTTTCAGAGCAGTGTGGTAGGGTAATCAAATTCTTGGATTGATTAGAAGAAACATAACATACAAGGGAAAAAAGTTAATTAGACCTCTTTATAAAGCAATAGTTAGACCTCATTTAGAATACTGCATGGAGACCATATCGTAAGAAGGATATAGATATGCTTGAACACATACAAAGGAGAGCAACTAAAATGATTCCAGAACTTAGAGACCTTAGTTATGAAGAACGCCTGAAAGAATGTGGTTTAACAACTCTAGAGACAAGGAGGTTAAGAGGAGATCAGATTGAAGTTTTTAAGATGTTGAAAGGGTATGAAAATATTGATAGAAATATGTTTTTTTCACTCAAGAAGGATAGCAGAACTAGAGGACATGAGGTAAAATTAGTAAAGGATCAATGTAGATTGGACATCAGGTTCTCACAGAGGACAATAAATGAATGGAACAAATTGTCTACAGATTGTGTAACTGCTAGCAGCGTGAATATGTGTAAAAACAAGGTTGACGCATATCTCAGGAGGGCGGTTTATAAGTAGATGAACATTGTTGGACTCTCGATAAGCCAATGGCTTCCTTGTCCACTTGCCATCTGGGCCTTTCGCTTGGATGGCAAATCTTGTTAAATGTTCTTCAAACTTGAAAAAGGCAGTAGAACCAGAGGACATAAAGCAGCATTAGTTAAGGCACAGTGTAGGTTGGACATGAGAAAGTACTCTTTCTCACAGAGGGTGATAAATGAATGGAACAAACTGCCAAATGACTGCGGTAATGCTAGTAGTGTGAATGTGTTTAAAAATAGAATTGACAGATATTTGCTAAGGGCGGGCTACACATAGATGAGAAAATTGTTGGACTCTCGATAAGCCACTTGCCATCAGAAACTTGTTGTTTGGGATGGCAACCTTGTTAAATCTTGTTAAACCTTGTGTGCCCAAGGGTTACATGACATTCCCTGTTGTGTTTACAGATGTGCGTATGCCCAAGGATTACATGACATTTCCTGTTGTGTTTACAGATTTGTGTGTACCCAAGGGGTACATGACATTCCCAGATGTAGGCAGTGGTGCAGCCAGCACGGATGAGATCTCTTTCCGTGATGTCACGTCCCCCATCAACCCTGATGACTACACAGTTCACTGTCCCACCTCCAACGGTCTCGACTTTATTTTCTTCTGTCCGAAAAACAGTGTGATGTTTAATATAAACATATAATTTGACTGTATTAATATAATACCAGAACAATTATCACATATGTAAAGCAAGTGTCTTCTTGCTTTATCTCAAATGTGTTGCCTGTAGCCCATGCAGAAGTGTGTGTATCCAAGGTGTTTGTGCTAAACATTTAGTATTCTTTACATGCGTTTTCTAAGTTTTAACATTTTCTACAAAAGGAAGTTTACTGTATTATATCTTCACCAATGTTTCACCAATGTTTCACCTAGGAATCGTAGGATAGTCTAGTGTACATCAAATGAAAGCTCATTGCATTGACATTGACAGGTCAGACAATCTAGGATGTACAGTTATATTTATTGTTTTATATTTGTGTTTATGACGCAGCATTGACATAATGTTTAGTTAAAGTTAAACTGTGGATTTTAATAAGATCTGTACATCGTCCCATATTTGTAAATAATTTGATCTGTGTATGAAGATGATTTCACACACAACAATTAGAACAGATTACTTGCAGTGTTAACTAAAAATATAATGTGTATGTGTTTGAGATGTGTATGTGTTTGAGATGTGTATGTGTTTGTGATGTGTATGGGTTTGAGATGTGTAGTTTTTAGATCAAGAACAGATTTACCAAGACACGCGTTGTCCAAATAAGACTCTAAAATTTAATTATTATGGGCTTAGCTCCTACTGGTCGCTTGTTTTGTATCTAGACTTACGTTATTACACATCAACTTTTAGAGTATAGGTTTTTTTAACAGTGTCTACATATAGTGTTTTGAATTGGTTGAAAATGTTACACATAAACTTTTAGCCTGCAGGTTTTTTTTATTGACCTCTATGCATGAGTATATAAATATGTCTACAATACAGTGTTTTCAATTCAACAAAATCTGAATTGATTTACAGAGGTTGACAACGAAAAGGACGGCACTGCTTTCTCGAAGACAGGAGCATTAACGATAAAGAGTAGTTCGGGATCGAGTGGCGGCTTGGTGGCAGCACTGGGCCTGAAGAACAGCAGCGACAGCGGAAACAACGAGGAGTCATCGGATGGTGACCCACAAACAGGGGCAGTCGACATGGGTCAAAAGTCACCAAAGGTCAACAAGGGTCGATCGCCTGTGCTTAGTCAGTGTTGTGAGAATGTGTTGGACAATGGCGTGAAGTGTCAGGGTGATGACACATTGGGTCAGCAGGACTCTGTTAAACAATGGCAACAGAATCACTTTGGTGACGGCGTCGAAACAAAGACGTACTCTCCTGAAGCGCCTGGTGCAGGTCAAGAGGTCATGTCACAGTATGTGGCACCACCTGGTGGTAGAGTGGGTGGCAAGGAGACACAGTCAGGACTGGAGAGCACGCCTGAGGATCTGGGAGCGTTGCTACGGCAACTGGGACTGAGCAAGTACCTGGTGACTTTCGAGGAGCAGGACGTTGACCTACAGGTGTTCCTCTCCCTTACTGACAACGACCTGAAGGAAGTTGGCATCAAGTGAGTAGCAGACTTCTTATCATTTGCTCCCTTGTGTCTGAAGCGGCGAACACACATGTCCACATCCATCATCCGCACCAGCCGTCCATTGTTTTGTGTTGTTTAAACACAAGACGAGCCACTGAGTTGTCCGCTTCCGCACAAATCGGTGTTGGAGCGATTTGTGCGGAAGTGGACGACATTTATGGCTTGTCTGAGTTAAAATACTGGACTGCATCTAGTGTGGATGACTGAAGTGGATTGGTGTGTTCGGTGCTTAAGGTGGTACCATGTAACATTCGTATCTAGTCAACATTGATGCATTGATCACGTCGACAGATGTCAACATTGATCACGTCCACAGATGTCAACATTGATCACGTCCACAGATGTCAACATTGATCACGTCGACAGATGTCAACATTGATCACGTCCACAGATGTCAACATTGATCACGTCGACAGATGTCAACATTGATCACGTCCACAGATGTCAACATTGATCACGTCGACAGATGTCAACATTGATCACGTCCACAGATGTCAACATTGATCACGTCCACAGATGTCAACATTGATCACGTCCACAGATGTCAACATTGATCACGTCCACAGATGTCAACATTGATCACGTCCACAGATGTCAACATTGATCACGTCCACAGATGTCAACATTGATCACGTCCACAGATGTCAACCCATGCATTTTACATGTTTCCTTAAAACTTGATTCAGCCTATCACAAATCAGGTTTCTTGGTTTCAAATCTGTAGTGTGTGAATACCTGGTAGTATAAGTAATATGCGCAGTCGGTTTAATAAAAGATTTCACACTTTTGTTAAAATCACCGAAAGAATGTACTTTGATTGTTTAATCGGGTAACTTGTGAAATAACTTGTGTCTATACATTTATTTTATTGTGTATTTATTATTTAGTATTATTAATATTATTTTAATCTGTTTCACAGTCTACTTAACTGCCGCTTTTATAGAATGGTTTTATGTATATACTGCAGTCATGTCTGTTATTACCCGAGAAAAATTTCTCAATTTCATTGTTGAGACAATAAAGAAGTATCTTATCTTATCTTATCTAATTGCTTCCCTCACATCTCCTAAGTTGATAATAATCAAGGTCTCAACCTTCACATGAACCCAAATGTAAATTCTGACCCAGTGAATGTAAGTGATTGCGACTGAGACATTTTCTTTGATCAACCCAAATGGTTGAGATTGCTGTTTTAAGTGCTAAGTGTGGCAGTCGTTTTCACAGAATGTCAGTTTTGCTTAAAAAGTCACTCTGCTGTATGATACAAAAAGCATCCTAAATCATTCAAATTCCCAGCAAAAATGGTTGAAACCTCGGTGTTGTGTTATAATATAAGGTTTGCTGACTGAATGTTGCATGTCTGTTTGTGGTCTACAGACTCTTTGGGCCACGCCGCAAAATGACGAATGCCATCGCCCGTTGGCATAGCAACGCACGTCATAGCAGCAGTGGCTTGGAGCAGGCATATGCGGACAAGATGGAGGCAGAAATGCAAGAGATGGCCATACAGCTTCACAAGGTCGGTTCTTCTTCGATGTATAAGCTGATATTTTTGCATTTCTGTACACCTTCGTTTTTACCCTACCAGTAACCGTAGAAACTTAATGCTGAATACGCATTTAATAGATGAATCTGTAACTACTGCCCTGACATTTTTTCAAAGTTACGAAGCAAATCCCTGAACCATATTTAATGGGGTAACTTTCAGCCTTGCTAGGAAAGAACACAACAGCACTGCTATAAGACATATGTGATATTGGGAAATAGATTTAACAAGATCGCCATCCAAGGGGGCGGCCGTGGCCTAGTGGTTAAGGTGTTGGACTCTAAATTCGAGGGTTGTGAGTTTCGTTTTCGAAGCTTAGGCAATTTCGTTTACCCTACTTTGCCTCAGTCTACTCAGCTGCAAATGAGTACAAACGCTGTTTGGAAGGTACCTGCGATGTACTAGTGTCTTGTCCAGGAGAGTCAGTATAACTGCACTCTAAGTTGCTTCGCACTACAGAAACCAGATTTAAGCACTGGCCATATAAGCCTTCATGGCTTCCTAAGGCGTAATGCCTGGGGGATGACTTTACCTTTACCTACCATCCAAGGCAAAGGTCCAGATGACAAGTGGACAAGGAAGCATGGGACCTGATGTCTCTGATGATGTTGAACTTTCAGTGATATTAAATTTAACAAGATTGCCATGATCCAAGGCAAAGGTCTAAATGGCAAGTGGACAACAAAGCCATTGGCTTATTGAGAGTCCAAAATTGTTTCATATCTGTGTAACCCGCCCTCCTGAGATATGTGTCAACCTTGTTTTTATGGTATAGCTATTTCTACTACTAAGAATGACACTGCACTGTCTGTCTTGAAATTGTGTGTTTAACACTGTATATTTACTGCAGAGTTGAATACAGAAATGGTACACACCAGTAATTGTGTCATAACCTATATAGTATATGCTTTTTAAAAACACAAACTGAAACATGTCAACAAAATACTGTAATACAGTTAATATATTAAAAACAGTGACAAAGTTGTAAATATGTGTAATTGAATTATGACATCATAATAAATAATTTGTGGGGAGAGCGAAACACTGGTATGTCAACAGTTAAATATAATACTAATAAAATGCCTTTATAAATTAAGTTGGGGATTTTACGTTTACAGTGTCACTCAGAATCTCTGACGTGTTTGTTGTGTTCATGTTGCAATAGTTTATATTTGTTCTACTTTTCAAGTAAGGTACAAAGGCTGTTTGTTTTTATCTTATAATCTTGTTCACCACCCAAATTTGTTTTAATGAACCACAATTTAAAAAAACAATTTGATCATTAACTGTTTATGAATGTCAACCTTACCATTCAGTACCTTTGTCAACATGTCAACCTTACAATCCAGTACATTTGTCAACATGTCAACCTTACCATCCAGTACATTTGTTAACATGTCAGCCTTACCATTCAGTACATTTGTCAACATGTCAACCTTACCATCCAGTACATTTGTCAACATGTCAACCTTACCATCCAGTATATTTGTCAACATGCCAACCTTGCCATTCAGTACATTTGTCAGCATGTCAACCTTACCATCCAGTACATTTGTCAACATGTCAACCTTACCATCCAGTACATTTGTCAACATGTCAACCTTACCATCCAGTATATTTGTCAACATGCCAACCTTGCCATTCAGTACATTTGTCAGCATGTCAACCTTACCATCCAGTACATTTGTCAACATGTCAACCTTACCATCCAGTACATTTGTCAACATGCCAACCTTGCCATTCAGTACATTTGTCAACATGTCAACCTTACCATCCAGTACATTTGTCAACATGTCAACCTTACCATCCAGTACATTTGTCAACATGTCAACCTTGTCATTCAGTACATTTGTCAACCTTGCCATTCAGTACATTTGTCAACATGTCAACCTTACCATCCAGTACATTTGTCAACATGTCAACCTTACCATCCAGTACATATGTCAACATGTCAACCTTGCCATTCAGTACATTTGTCACCATGTCAACCTTCATTCACCTACATTTGCAAACAGCTGTTGACAATTTCTAATACGTGTGGACAAAGTTTATCGAGGTCAGATGTTCACGTGAACATGTGATGGACATCTGTCATTAACACCAATAAAATTACATTACACATCTGCGTGCTATGCAAAGATGATGTGTTCAGACCGAGACATCAAGTTTAAAAAACGTTTTTGGCTTTCTTTGCCATATACTTTGGTGGTCAGTATATTTTGGAAATATTTATTCTATATTATAGAACATTATTTTCATAGGTAAAAGTAAGTATATATCTGTGGAGTTAAACATCAACACTACACAGCTGGTTTTAGTCTCTTCAGTGAGATTCAAAGTCAATCTTCTGATTGTTACTGCATACAGAACACTACTTGCGAAGGGCGACTTTACGATATGGTGTTCTCCCACCTCTTTGAACTGTCACTTTGTCAGTAGAATCATCCAGTGTGTCAAACAAAGCACTTTGTAACAGAGCCACCAGTCCACCCAGCTGGTAATACTCTGCCTCTGTGAGGAGTTCGTTAAGAACACCGTGGTCACTGGGCAGTGTGCCGTCCTTGAAGCCTCCATCCCTCAAGTAGTTGAGGATGTAGCGGAAGTGGGTGCCGTCACGATCGATGAAGTAACTGCCATCGTCCTCTCTTTTGATGCAGTGACGTCCACTAAACATGGCTGCCAGCATTGATTGCAGATCTTTGGTGAGGGTCAGCGTCGACGTCGTATAGACGTGTCCACCGATGTCCAGTTTGACGCGACTCTCACGGATTTTGTTCATCTCGGACATATGTTGTATCTCCCGCTGCAAGGCCCCCCGGTCTTTCTCCACCTTCTCCTTCTCCCTCTCAAGTTGTTGGGCCTCATCCTTCAAGTGTTGTTCCTCCTGGAAGACCACCCGCACCTTCTCATCCAACCCTTTCTGGATCTTATTGATTTGTTTGATTTTTGTGTCAAATTTCTCTTTCGCCCGCCTCATGTCCTTCTCCTTGTGTACGTTGACACATTTCATCGTCTTGACGACGCCATCGACCGTTTCCCGCAGCTCGTTGCCGATTCCGTCAAACACGCATGTGACAGCTGACGCCAACTCCTCCTCCCAGAATTCAGTACGTCTTGGTCCTTCGATGAGGGGAAGGTATTTGTCGAAATCACCCTTCGGCTCCCCTGGGACATGGGTTGGCCAGGAGCCGTCTGGTTGACATGCCTCCAGGGCCAGGATGTAGCGGCGGGTGTGATCAATGACGTCCTGCAAACATCACCATTGGATTAAGGCTGACTTGTCAATTCATCCAGCTTATTAGTTATGAAGAACAAATGAACAAATGTGGTTTATCAACCCTCGAGATAAGGCAGTTAAGAGGAGATCAAATTCTTTCTCACTCAAGAAAGATAGTAGAACTGGAGGACATGAGGTAACATTAATAAAGGATCAGTGTAGATTGGATATCAGGAAGTACTCATTCTCACAGAATGGAACAAAATATCTGCAGATTGTGTAACTGGTAGCAGCATGAATATGTCTAAAAACAAGATTGACATATCTCAGGATGGCGGGTTACACGTAGATTAAAAGTTGGACTGTCGATAAGCCAATGGTTTCCATTTCCACTTGCCATCTGGGCCTTTGCCTTGGATGGCAGTCTTGTTAAATCTTGTTATCATGAATCAGGTTCATTGATCTGTGGTGTGTGAATAATTAAATGATATACAGTACAGTACAGCACAGCACAGCACAGCACAGCACAGCACAGCGCAGTACAGTACAGTGCAGTACAAGACAATGTAAAATACTTATATTGCGCTAAAATCCTCAGGAGAGCTTTCCAGCACGCCAAGACTTAGTTCCTAATCGATAAACAGTTCCAGTTGTAAACAGTTGGTATGCTGGGGAGTCTTATTACCAACGAATAAAACAGGGAAGCCATATAGACATTCTGTCAACTTCTCAGCAGAATAGAAAATCAACCAAACATAAACTGTCCATCTTACCTGGAAACAGATTTCCCTGGTTCTGTCCAACACTAGCTGGAAGCGTTTATCTGATGTCTTCTCACAGGCCCACAGCCTTGATTTCATGCAGGCTGCAATGCAAAAGATTTTTCGCAGTTGCACTTCGATGTAGCCAGATTCCTCAGAGATGTCAAAAGTTTTCTTGGGGTTTTCGACAATATTGCTGTATGGACTCAGCATGCAGATCTCGAAGTCTTTCTCATCGCTAGCCCAGTTGCGTCGATCAAGCTCGTGGGAGTCTGCTACACCATACCATAATACCCATTTGCGCCAGATTTTCTCGTCCACCAACATATTACGTGTGTCATCCCCTCGGTTCATGGTCAAGCTGCCAGGACAGCTAGTCTTGACCGGCGTCTGAGTGTCATTCATACCAACGTAGTTCTGCCATTTCTTGTACCAGTCTTTCGCCACACAGTAGACGTGCAGACTTTCTTCCTCCTGTTCAAGAGAGGCGATGGTCTGTCGTTGCTCATCAGCGCTCGGTGGGTTGTCACATGACATGTTTGCTGTTCTGTGATTGGGCAATGTGCTGTTTTCAGCAGATGTTTACTGAAAAAGTCAACTTATGTTTTTGGAGTATATTGGCATAGTTTTTGTTCTACTGTTAGTGTTGATATAAAAATCTTGCAAAATAGTAAAAGTAGTTATGAATGGATTGTATTATGAGTCGGCATCTGGCATATTTATTAAAGGTAGTTTCACATGTAAATAATATTAAATAATATTACATGATTTATAATTTCTGTGAAATGCTTATGAGGCTTTGTGCTGCAAACAGCCAGTTTTTTTATTTAAAAACAGCCATCCCCTTTTCAAGATATTATGTGTTCAGTGTGTACTTTAAGCCTCCCTATTATCACCCAGAGGCACTAAGATATCTTCATGTTCACTAAATGTGGAATTTCATGTCAAATTACTTGCTGTTTAGTTTTGCTGATTTTATATTCACACTAAATAGCATTGTGGCACAGATTTCTATATTCAAATTGAATTTTAATAATCGACTTACCAAGTTTTTTGACATGTCTCCTGAATTAAGTGAACATCCAATGTGCTCAACTGAGTACTGGATAGCTCTACTGGTATGTTATTATGATGTGCAATTTTGTAGTGGGGAGACACAGTGTTTTAGTGGTGGGCTGGTGATGTTAAATACAATAACATATGCAGTGTCATATCTGCTTGATGGTAAATTGTATATTTACATGTTTGTGTGGGAAGGACAAGAGTAGTAAATAGCAAATTATTAAATTATAATGCAAAATGTAATCAGTTTTCTTCATAGTGCTAACATAAATTATAAATTGTGAATTTTGTTATGCAGATTTTCATAAACACGCTTAATTTCAATTCAGCAGTTATGTTAAATGTTTAGTTTTGTCAGATTTGTACATTAATTTTTTTTAATGTTGTAGATTCATGCAACAATATTTCAACCAGGTTGTATTATATTTAACAGCAACACATATCTTAGATTTAACGATAAATTGGGTGTTTGTTTTTTGGTTCAGATACTTTAAACCATGAATGTAAATACCATGAAAAAAAAACGCATACAATAGTTGTGTGCAATTATAAGAGAAATCACCCACCCACATCTGGCTCCACACATCCCCCTAATAAGAGAGCAGGATCATAGGCTGCTTGGTAAACACAAGCAAGTTGACTGGTGTGTAGATTATAATGGCTAGTTGGAAGCACATGTTCAGACTTGCTGGTTGTCTACGACAACATGTCAACAAAACCACTAGAGCTGGTGGGAACCTGGGAGGGGGTCTCAAGTGGCTGAATCTAGATCAACACAGACTGTGTACTTGTAGAATATCAATCAGTCAATCAAGAATTAGCAAGATATATTTAGCAAGATAAATTTAACAAGATTTCCACCCAAAGTCAAAATGCAAAGACACGGAAGCCATTGGCTTATCGACAGACAGCCCAACAATTATTTATCTATGTTGTGAGATATTTGCCAGTTTTGTTTTTAAACATATTCATGCTGTTAACATTGAAACAATTAGTAAATTATTTGTTCCAGTCATTTGTCATATGTACACTCAGTCATACTGATATTCAAACTACAGATATATAATGTAGATTATTCTATGTGAAGATGGGAAAGGAAGAAGTTAACAGCCCCAGTATTGATAGCTTAAGGTGTGCATGGCTGTGT
>BSQZ01000013.1:6762281-6784781 GCA_033239005.1 Lamellibrachia satsuma | reverse complement strand
TCTTTCCTCCATTGATTGAGCTCATCATGAATCAGATTTGTTGATGTTTAAATCTGTAATGTGTGAACAGTTTAAAACTGTTTCCTCAAGTGATTTAGCCTATCGCAAATCCAGTTTAATGGTGTCCAAATGTGTAGTGTGTGAATAGTTTATATAACATCCGCAGTCGATTTAATAAAAAAATGCATTTTTTCGTTCAAATCATCGAAAGAATTTACTTTAGTCATTAGACGTAGTAAGGATCAAAATAGTAGATATCCAAAATGGTAAGCACTGTGTGGGTCAATGCTGATCATGGGCGTGACTTCCATTCTCTCGCCGATTACATGACAACATTACGAAATTCCACCAAGGAAGAAAATCATGATTTTTCAGCAATTCTATTTTTACTTCTGGTAATGCTCAAACAAGCATTAACTAATTTAATAGTTTATCTGATAATTTCACAAAAAAACTATATACAAACGTTGCACAAACGAGCTAGCATGTTGCAGTGGATACTAAGTAGGTTTGGTTTTTTGTAAAATTAATTTGAAATGAGACTAGCAAAAAATTGAAATTGATTAAGCACCTTTAGGTAATGCAAGCAGTTGATTTAATAAAAAAGGGTGCTTACTTTTGTTTAAAAAAATCATTGAAACAATGTACATATATGCTATATATAGCCACATAACGTTTGTGGTTTTTTTGCAAAAATTTTTACTGGACTGGGTCAACATTAATTTAATAATTTGTCTGATGATTTCACCAAAGCTAACAAACGTGTAGACATGAGCTATGATGTCTTAGTGGCTACTAGACAGATCATTTTTTTGAGGGTCCCTCCTCAATTAGATTTTTTGATAGTCTCATGTCAAATTCATTTTGTGAAAAATCAAACCTATCTAGTATCCACTATTACATGCTAGCTTGTTTGTGCCACTTTTGTGTGCAGTTTTTGTGTGAAACAATCAGACAAACTATTATATTATTTAATGTTTGGTCAAACATTAAGTGAAGTGAAAATGGAAACGCTGAAGACTCATGAATTTCACCCTTGGTGAATTTGTTTAACTTTGTCATGTGATCGATGAGAACATGAAAGTCACGCCAGTAATCGGCACTGACCCGCAAAGTCTTTACTGTTTTACTACTTTGATAAATTATTCACACACTACATATTTGGACATCAAAACACCAGATTTGAGTCTGTAATGAGAAGAAAAAAAATTCAAATTGGAGGAACCTTTTATGTGTCTCTGAAAAAAATTTTCTTGTTGAAATAAGTTTGCATATCGACATGAGATGACCTGTCAGTGTATATAGGGAGTGTGTACGCTGACACTGTATATATCACTGGGAGTGTGTATGCTGACACTGTATATATCACTGGGAGTGTGTGCGCTGACACTGTATATATAACTGGGAGTGTGTACGCTGACACTCTATATATCACTAGGTGTGTGTACGCTGACAGTGTACATATCACTGGGAGTGTGTACGCTGACACTGTATATATCACTGGGAGTGTGTACGCTGACACTGTATATATCACTGGGAGTGTGTACGCTGACACTGTATATATCACTGGGAGTGTGTACGCTGACACTGTATATATCACTGGGAGTGTGTACGCTGACACTGTATATATCACTGGGAGCGTGTACGCTGACACTGTATATATCACTGGGAGTGTGTACGCTGACACTGTATATATCACAGGGAGTGTGTACGCTGACACTGTGTATATCACTGGGAGTGTGTATGCTGACACTGTATATATCACAGGGAGCGTGTACGCTGACACTGTATATATCACTAGGAGTGTGTACGCTGACACTGTATATATCACTGGGAGTTTGTACGCTGACATTGTATATATCACTTGGAGTGTATACGCTGACACTGTATATATCACTGGGAGTGTGTACGCTGACACTGTATATATCACTGGGAGTGTGTACGCTGACACTGTATATATCACTGGGAGTGTGTACGCTGACACTGTATATATCACTGGGAGTGTGTACGCTGACACTGTATATATCACTTGGAGTGTATACGCTGAAACTGTATATATCACTGGGAGTGTGCACGCTGACACTGTATATATCACTGGGAGTGTGTATGCTGACACTGTATATAGCACTGGGAGTGTGTACGCTGACGCTGTATATATCACTGGGAGTGTGTACGCTGACACTGTATATATCACTGGGAGTGTGTACGCTGACACTGACTACTGACCACTGACTGTTACTGGTGGCTATATTTGCCAAGCATTAAACCATGTTATGTTGACTGACTATATAAATGCTCAGTGTGTGTTTATTCTGCTGGCACACGGTCAGTTGTGTGACCCATTGTCTGGAGCAAACCATGCTGACCGCATTAATGTGGATAATCTGGACATATTGTTTGATGCTACATGGTGCCTGGTTACACACACTAGCTGCAGCCTGCAATAGTCTATATGTGATTTCACACACTGTTAGCAACACACTTTGTCACATACTGCTAATAACACACTGTGTTCTCTGTCACACACTGCTTGCAACACACTTTGTGTTCTCTGTCACACACTTTGTGTTCTGTCATGCACTGCCCACAACACACTTTGTGTTCTCTGGCATGCACAGCTTGCAAGACACTTTGTGTTCTCTGTCATACACTGTTTGCAACACACTTTGTCACATACTGCTAATAACACACTTTGTTTTCTGTATCACACACTGCTTGCAACACATTTTGTGTTCTCTGTCACACACTGCTTGCAACACACTTTGTGTTCTCTGTCATGCACTGGCTGCAGCACACTGTGTTATCTGTGACACAGTGTGTTCTCTGTCACACCCTGCGTTCTCTGTCACATACTGCGTTCTCTGTCACACACTGTGTTCTCTGTCACACACTGCATTCTCTGTCACACACTGCGTTCTCTGTTACGCACTGTGTTCTCTGTCACACATTGCATCTCAATGCAGGTGGTCTATCACAAGTGGTCTGTTGTCATTTTCTTTTCCCTGACTCTTTAATGCACTGCCCTGTCTGCATACACCACATATCTACCCTACCAGTGGCCATACAGTCAGTGTTTATGCTTAGCTATAGCTGCACATACCTGGAAGTATTGAACACTCTTTGCTGCAGCTTCATATCTTTCCCAGGCACCTTACAGCCTGTAGATAATACCCCTTGCCTTCTTACCCGGACCACAATCCTGACATAGTTGTTAACAACCAGGGAAACAATGCAGTCAACTCTTAAACTTAAGAACCTTACCTGCTGCAGCACTGAATGCTCCCTCAGTCACTATAGTCCGTTGCTGAAATATCTGTCCAACTCATTCCGTGTTTGGATCCTAGGCAGGCTATGGTTTTGTTGACTTTCAGTATAACATAATAAATTTAAATTGAACAGCCAAACACTGATGGAACAGTTTAGCAGATGACCTAGTTACAAGCTACACAAATAACAAGGAACCTGAAGTCCCATAGGAATCAAAATAGATTTTGATTCCTTGAAAGTTTCTATTGTTTACGTTTGTGTTTTTTTGTACTGGTCTTATAACTGACCACCTTTGCTAATCGTTTTTTTTACTCAGAGAACTGAGAATAGAAAACATATTGAACCTAATATTGATTTGGGTTTTGGTAGTCCCATATGTAAACAGAAAAAATTGATTTGGGTTTTGGTAGTCCCATATGTAAACAGAAAAAATTGATTTGGGTTTTGGTAGTCCCATATGTAAACAGAAAAAATTGATTTGGGTTTTGGTAGTCCCATATGTAAACAGAAAAAAGCATTGACAGATGTTTGTGTAACAGGGTGTAGCTCTGGCCTGCTCTGGTCAAGCAGAGACTTGTTCTGACACACAGTGCTCCTATCAACAATTTGACTGTACACATAAAACAGGCTCTGTGGTCACGCTTGAGTGAACATGCACTGCCAGGAATTTACATGCCACAGTTCTTAATTGACAAAAAGGCATATAATACATCAGCCTCACTGGTATTATAATGACACTAGTAATAATAGCTATCTATTTTGTACAGTGTCACAACCATTACAGTACATAGAACTCTACAGAGAATCTGATTAAAATAGCACATTGCAGTAAAATAACACTTATAATATTGCAGAGAATATTAAATCTAATATTTCATTTTTAAGTAATTAAGATGGGCACGTAAATATAATCATAAACCATATGTAATGTTATTAAAATAGCAGCACAAAAAGTAAAATATCATTGAATTATATATGTTGGGTTGACTATATAGCAAATCAATAAATTAAGATGGTGTGCTCAGTTATCACCAACTCAGCACACCTCAGGTGGAACTAATAACACTTTCAACAGCTACCCACTAATTAGGAATTGGAATATTTTACTTTACCCATTTCTTGTCGTATTGTATGATATACTATAGATAGAAAGTTGACCAAGCATGTGCTAGTGTCAGAGAGTTCTTGAGGTCTGCTCATTGTAAGACCTGTTGTGTTGCTATCATAGAAACCTCAACTGTGAATTTAACATCTACCTTAATATACTATGTAGCATAAAAAAGTTATCATAATATTAACATTTCCCATAAGCCAGTTGCCACACTAAGTTTGAGAACAGCTGCTGCTCAGATTGAAACCTGTTGATGTGTATAATTTAGTTTATGATTTTTAATAACTAAAATTATCTTTTCCAATCTTATCATAATGAGTATATTTGTGTTTGGTGGCCATATTTCTACATGAATGAAGTACTTAAAATTTTTTACTCGTGCTATTACTCACAAAAATCTGTGGATAAACCACTAAATTTCAAGAAATCATAGGACATAGCTATGCTTCAAGGGACTGGTGGCAAGATGTACAACCTATCTACATTCAATGTTTTTCACTTTGACATAATGTTAAAACTTGTAGCCACTGTACTAAATATTCTGCAGGTAGTTAGTGATTTATTTTTTTTACAAATTTGAATTTTTTTTCTAAATGATCAAATTACATGTTATACTTTGATGTGGTTTAATAATAATAACAACAAACACAACATTTCTGCAGCTAAAATCTGGCAGCTGTGGCAACTCAGAGGCGCAGTACAGTACTAAAAGATTTATACATGAATTTTAGATAAAGAAGTATTATATTAAGATGTTTATAGCATTACAGTAATATTGACAATAAATAAATAATAAATATAACATTAAAATACTAGTTAACATATAAGTTATAGTGAACATTAAATGTTTACGTAATATAATATAAATGTTTACTTCAGACAAAAAGTCCACATATATATATTTATTTAAAATAGTAATAATATATATATATCTATATATATATATATATATATATATATATATATATATATATATATAATACTATATTCTGTTAATTGACTAGTCTGTATGTTGCGGTTACTACAATAGTATGATGTTTCGAGGTCTCATATATATATATATATATATATATATATATATATATATATATATATATATATATATATTGTGACCCGCTCTCCCAAAACCAGGCGGAAGTCGCACAGATCGGTTTCGCGCTAGCAACCAAAACATGCAGTTGGGGGTCACTTCGTCGATTTTTGGATTTCAGTGGAACTGTGTTGTTTGATATCTAATCTTCGGTTTTGCAAAGTGTGCAGCCCCAAAACACAACATAACATGGTATAATGTTGTTTTATTTGACACCTTCCGCTCATTTTGGTAAAACAATGACCATCTGAATGACCAAATTAGCTAGATTTGAACGCGCCGCTACGAGCGTTATTGGTGTGGTACCCCTTAACATTGCACATCGTTGGAAAGCCGGGAATGTCCGTGATCTAAATATGTCGTCCCCGTTAGCCATGGTATTATTGTAAGCCAATCACAGGCGACTTATTCTAGTAAACAAAATGGCAAGTGCGTAGCTACGTGCGTCACGTGGTCTCCGCCTTAGCCTGCGATTCGCTGATTGTGATGTCACTGCAAGGTTGACCCGGAATCTCCGAGTTCATCTCATGTTGTCAAGTAAACATCGTTCTATCGTTTAGCGTCGCGCATTGAATTTAAGCAAGTCTTTTAGCTTTATATGAATAGATCATTTCACAATTATGGATCGAGCTGCACAGATAACGCAACTATTGAAAGAAGCTTCGAAATGTGGTATTAGTGACAGTTCAGCGGTGCGGGAAGTGATAGAAGATTACTTCTGTCTGCCAACTTCTGAACTTGACAGCGACGTCGAAGTAAGTGACAGTGGCACTGACAGCGACGATGAACTCGTGTTGAACCCACTATCAACAACAACAAGTGTTGACCGTGCCAGTCCGGTGGCTTCTACTAGCACTGTGGAAGAAGTTGATGTTGACGATGATGATCTAGAGGAGACGGCCGCGGATGACGCACATCGCGAAGAAGAGGTGCGATGGATAGAGCGGCGAACATGTTTGAATGTATCAACATGCCGCAGAAGAAATGCCACTGTGTATGCAAGCTATATAATGGCCAGCCTTGTATTTCCCAGTTCAGCAATGAAAATCAAGAGTCTATCAGGTATGCTATGTTTAATTATTATAAAGCCTGTGCACTAATAAATACATGCATACATACGTACATTTTGCCAGTTAATGCTTAGTAGATAATTATGCAGACCTACAATAATAGGCTACATACAAACGTTTACTGTTGTATAATTGTAAATTTAACTGTTAATAATTATACTAATCCATAATATTGTGGCACATGTATCGATATTGTAGTAATGATCATTGAGTCCATGTGGAACCAATGTCTTTATAGTTTTATGATTATAATCTATATTATTATTATACAGTAAATTGTGTGAACTTAATTAAACACTGTTTTTCCAGACTGAATACACAAGAGCTGAGTGCATACGAGAAAGACTTGCTGCTGCTTGGGATCATATGTGCCAGCATCAATGCTTCAAAAGAAACCCTGAGCATGAAGAAATTAAAAGTTGGACGAAAGGCAACAAGGATACGCTACTTCTACTACGAACATCGACGGATATGCCGCGACACCTTTCTCTTCCTGATGGACATATCAAAAGATAAGTTGACCAACTTAAAGAAGTGGTACTTGGCAAATGGGATTTACCCACGCAAGAAGAAGTCAGGCGGCCGACGGAAAACAGCATTGAGCTTTGATGAAATCAAACGTGTCTCTCGGTTTATAATCAACTTCGCCGAGCAGCACAGCATCATTCTCCCAGGACGTATTCCTGGTTTCAAGCGAGATGATGTTAAGGTGCTCCCCAGTTGCGAGACAAAGGCGTCAGTGTGGCGATACTATAAAGCAGCATCAATGCAGGGTGAGCGCATTGTGCGCTACTCTACATTCCGCAAGTTGTGGAATCAGCTACTGCCATACATAATCATTTGCAAGCCGATGTCAGATTTGTGCTGGACCTGCCAACTGAACAACACACGTATCATCCGGCAGGTAAGCGTGTCGGAAAATGAGAAGAGTGCAGCGCTTCGGCTACAAGAGGCTCATCTTGAGCACGCACGTGCAGAACGTGCGCATTATCAAGACCTGTGCCAACAGTCACGCCAAGTCGCAGACACCCACAACCTGCAAGAACTACACGTGACACGCCCACTCTCTAGAAATATCGCATTTCATTACAGTTTTGACTTTGCACAACAAGTACATTTCCCATCTGATCCACTACAGCCAGGACCCATATATTTTAAAACTCCTCGAAAATGCCAGATCTTTGGAATACATGCTGATGGGGCTTCAAAACAAGTAAATTACCTGGTCGATGAGTGTGTGTCGTGCGGTAAAGGTGCAAATGTGGTTATTAGCTACCTACATCACTTCCTGGACAACTACAGTGCTGGTGAGTGTCACCTCCAGCTAAATGCTGACAACTGTGTCGGACAAAACAAAAACAATTTCATGCTGTGGTACCTGGCATGGAGAGTTGCTACTGGTCTCAACGCCACAGCCACCATCTCATTTCTACCTGCTGGCCACACAAAGTTCTCCCCAGACTGGTGTTTCGGCCTGATTAAACGGGTATATCGGCGAACAAAGGTGTCCTGCATGCAGGACATTGTTAATGTCATCCATAAGTCGTCAGAGAAAGCCCTGAATTTGCCGCAACTTGTTGGAGATGAGGACGGGAAAGTTATTGTGCCAACATATGACTGGAAGGCATTCCTCACTCCAGCTTACAAGAAAGTGGTTGGTTTGAAGAAAAATCACCACTTTCACATTAGTGATGCAGACTCAGGGAAACTGCTCACAAAGGAGTACACGAGTGTGAGAATGATGAACACAGCATCCTGTGTGGAGCCGTTCCACAAGGAATGCCAACGATCGTGAGACCTGCTGGCTTGGACAAGAAACGTCAGGCGTATTTATTTAAGGAAATCAGAGAATTCTGCACTGATTGAGACAAAGGACATAGTATGTCCATGTCCTTTGGAAGATGTAGATTCGAGCAGTTCAGATGAGGACAATGAGCCACTTGTGAAACGCTCAAAGAGCAACTGCTAGTGTAGTTAGTAGTTGCAGTGCTGTTGCTAGCCAGTGACTGGGTTGGCAGGGTCATGCGGGCGCACATATAATTAGGTCATTGCAGTGAAATAACATTTAAAAAATATATTTCACAATTAACTCATTGTTTGTATTTTAACATGATGAACTAGTCTAATTATGAACCAGAAACATGTTCCTGTTGATATGTGGTATGCTGTTTTTTTGCTGGACAGAAATCAAGATTTGGATTTTGATGTATGTAAACAAAATATTTTTATCAGCTTTTAATTAAATCTTACTGATACCATTGACATTTCTGTGAATCGCTTTACCCAGGTCATAAGTATGTCAAATTAGGACACTGTGTATGCATGGTTGCTATAGTATTTTCAGCTGTATGTCTGCTTAACATCATGCCAAAGTTTAAAGCTGTTTTTCTCCAAATTGTCGATTTCAATGCATCATCATTCAAATTGGCATAACTTCACCAATATACAAGATACAACAATGAGGGATGGCTCTTTAGAAAGCTCTGTGTATCTGCTTTCCAATGATGTATAAATATCCACTTGCAAAATTTGCTACTTCAGCCTGGTTTTGGCAGAGCAGGTCACATATATATATATATACAGTATATATATATATATATATACAGTATATATATATATATATATATATATATATATATATATATCCTGACTATGGCAAAACAATTGAGCAAACAGATAAACAGATGAAAGATAAACCTGTCACCTCCCATAACTATATTTTCTTTAAGGCATCTTAATTTTCACCAGTTAGGCTGAATTGGGTGAATGACACAGTGTCACCCCCTGGTGTGTATATATATATATATATATATATATATATATATATATATATATATATATATATATATATATATATATATATCCTGACTATGGTAAAACAATTGAGCAAACAGATAAACAGATGAAAGATAAACCTGTCAGCTCCCACAACTATATTTTCTTTAAGGCATCTTAATTTTCACCAGTTAGGCTGAATTGGGTGAATGACACAGTGTCACCCCCTGGTGTGTTTCAGGCATATGACCAGATGGAAGTGCTCAACCAACAAGTCCTCCAGGAGAGGGAGCTACGGTCAGTGACGGAGGGGTGGCTCATGGACGACAGAGCCACCTGGCAGGAAGTGGCTAGACTAGCCGCTGACTCCCACGCCACCGGGTGTAACATGACGACACTACTCGACACAGTCAGGTAAGCATCAGCGCATCTACATGGTTACCTAATTCTGGGGTTAAAAAACTACGGAAAGGGGTGTTTTTCAAAGGATTTTTGTGTGGAAAAGGGGTATAAAAATTATCTATGAAGTCTCATATTGTCGTTAAACGGGGTGAAAACAAATTTGTGGAACAAATATAACTTGTCAGTAGATTAGTAGTTGGTAGTTTGGCTCGTCTTACACATTTTGTTATTGTACGCTTATTGCAGACAATTTGAGCAAGAGATGGCCGTACGACTTGGCTCGCTGCCAGCCACCGCCACAGCACACGGAGGGGGCAATGACAGTCTCGCAGCCGCACTCAAAGAAGGTCTCTCACTGGATGAAAACCCGCAGCCAGCGCCAGCAATACGGGCGCAGTCAACGGATGCGATAGTCGAGTGTCTGGAGAAATACCACAGTGAATTGAACGGTGCTGTCTTTAGGACAGTCCTGAATGCAGACAAAATACTGAGCAGAACTGAACATTCTGGCGCGATGGGGGCATTCTCCTCCTGATGTGGCACATCCTGTGTCGTGGCGTATCTGTGTGTCATGTTTAGTGCGTGTGTGTCACTCTCTGTGTCTACTGTCAGTGTGAAGTGTGTGGTCCTAGTTTCTTGTGTCTGTGTTTAGTGTCAGATGGTGTCCTGGTCAGTAGTCAATATGAACATTTATGTCAGCATGTTACGTCTGATGTCCGATTGTGTCAGAATTTGTTGATAACTTCAGTGTCTAATTCCACAAAACTGCTTCAAGTGTTTCCTGCCTGCTGGTAACTTTGTGTTGCAGTCAGTATCCTCAGGCCACGTGCAGGTCACTCTGTGTTGTGGTCAGTCTCCACCCTTCATCTACTGGTCGCTACATTTAACTCAGTCCAGTTTCATTTGCCGACCATAGACCACAGTTAGGATCTGTCCGCCATTATCCACATAAAGAAGAGGCCCCAGGAAAGTGAGATTGTGTGGTATGTGTGAAGTTGTTCTGATTAATGTTTTCTGCACTGCAGCACTAGATCTTTCATTTGATGGCAATAGACAGACGCTGACCGCTCACATATCACTACACTGACTATTCTGCATAACTCACCAACATGGGGCTGAGGGTTATCAGCTTAGGGTTTTTTTTTAAAGAGGTATGTTACAAATTTCATACAGTATTTATGTTAAAATAGCTTAAATGTACTGTGAAATGTTATGAAAATTGTAGGGCTAATTTTATATCCAACGATATGTTATAATGGGAAGACTAACTGGTCTCTCCCCATTTGTGTGGTATCCACCAGGGGGAAGTATTTTGTGTGATATCCATCCACCAGGGGTTGTCAGAAACCTCTGGTGATGTTAGGCTGGGCTTATTGTGAGATGTTCAAACTAATGCACACAACTTCTGTTTGAAATGATGTGTGGCAGATATGCAAGATGTGCACTGCTAACATCATCTTGAGTGGATGCAATGCATTAGTGTTTACTGGGGATGGGTTGCGACATGGCATGGGTGTGAAAGATGAATGACAGTCATGATTTGGGCTGAGTGAAGGGGTTTGTCACATTAGCATACCACTGTTGAGAATACACACAAAGGAAATCCATTTAGATCTGCACGGTGTGGTTGGTTGGATATGAGTCTATTAGACTAACTTCTAACATACGAAGATAGACTTTCGTTGTTTTGGAACGAGGAATAAAAACAATAAAAATCCATTTTCGTGAGTTAGAAGTGAGTGTAGTAGACACACATCCAACCAACCACAGATCAGAATGGACTTCCTTTGTTTTGACTCTTCAGCATCGATATGGAAAGTGATCTTCCTCTTATACGTGATACATAACTATAGGCATTGTTACCTTTGTTACATTCACTGCCTTGTGGGGTACCAGCCAGTATTGATAGTATGACTTACATCCACTAAGTGAGTATGCTTCTACAACATTCAGGGTTGTGTTGTACTCAGCTGGGACAAAAAGCTTCTACTGGTAGTACTTAGTTACATAATTAATGTGATAATAAATTATACTTGAAAACTATCTTGGCTACTTTTAATTTTCACCATGTATTCTTCTGAAATATATAGGTAATTTGTCATTTATGACTGAATGGCTGGGCCATTCAGTCATAAAACCCTCTGTTGAGTGTCATGAGTCTGTAGAGCTCGGTCTGCTACCTGAACATAATACCTATGTTGTAATATTTCTATAATTCGAATTTGTATCATGAATTTCTATTCTACTCTTCATTATATAATGCCAATTTCTTTAATTCATTCCGTACAGTTTCCCACCCATTAAAGGTCATAGATCTACTTTGACTTACTCCTGCTGTGTGGATCAAATTGTCAAAACGTTCTCATTGAGTTGTCGGCAGAAAGAGATGCGTTTTTCCATCAGTGAAAATCAGTGTTGTATAATTATTGTAGATGTGTTACACATAAACCTGTCTTTAGTGCTGAGAACTACCACTATGACACACACACACACGCACGCACGCACGCACGCACGCACGCACGCACGCACGCACGCACGCACACACACACACACACACACACACACATTGACAGCTTCAGGGACAGGATTTACACTGAATTAATGCATGAAAGTGGCCTAATGTGAATACCAAATTTAGTTGATATCATGATGAGGTACACAACTAGGCAGGGTCATCAATAGCCCGAGTTAACCAGGCTCCGCGCTGTGGCGCCACAGTTTGTCGCACACACCTTCGCCTGGACACAAAGTGCGGTTTTCATTGTGACGGAAATTATGTATCAGTTGATAAGATGCAATTCGAATTAACTTTAAGCTTTGATTATACTGACACAACTCTCTCGCTGAAAAGTTAAATCATGCAAAAAAAAATTGTAATGTAACATCTCGATAATGACGCTGATTGGCTGCTAGCGCCTCACATGAACGGCTACACATAATGGACTGGTGACAGTGGGTAACAACGAGAACACGCCTCTCTCTCCTCTCGGCGGATTCACGAAGCCGAGAGTTGGATAAGCCAGGTCATCAAAGATGTGTTGGAGTCTCAGTGGAATATTTGTAACATCCCCTTATACATAGTCAGTAACTGTACGATGTCCTGGCGTGAACCTATAATATTTAACAAGATTTAACAAGTTTTTTCCAATGCAAAAAACCCAAATGGCAAGTGGACAATTAAGCTGTTGGCGTACCAAGAGCCCAAACACTTTTGCCAACAGTGCCAACACATGGGCGGATCCAGGGGCGGATCCAGGGAGTGTCCACCAAGTGCCCAGACACCCCCCTTTATTCTGACACATCATGTCAGAATTAATTTGTCGATACGCCGCTTGCTGGCGCCCCCGTGCATTTATAACAGATAAACTAGGTACATTGCCACCGTTACGGCCATTTATCTCCCACGCAGTCGTTCTAATTTGCCCCTCTCCCCATCTTGCCTTATCCTAGCTGTTAGCACCCATTTGTAAATCAGTGTGAGAGACAACCGCCTTCAGCTACAGGCCTACAGCCCATTGTAAAGACGATTAGTGTCTGTGAAAAGCAGAATATCGCCCTGAGAAGCCACCGCCATGACGCCATGACGCCATGATGCCATGACGCCATGACGCCATGACGCCAAGCATCTCAAAACTAATGAGATTTACGTCGATGATGTTCTACAAACGCATTTTGCGACACCAAACAATGACTCCCTGTAGGCCTCGACGATAACACTGAACGAACTTAATGCCATGACCGGAGAGTCGACCCAGCAGAAGATCATGTCCAAAATTTGAAAGGTTTGTTTTTATTCCACCAGGGTTGACGAGGCCTGTGGCATACCAAGCACAGGACAGTTAAAGGTGCATCCTCAATCCGATTGTTTTGCTAGTTTTATTTCAAATTAATTCTGCGAAAAACCAAACCACCTAGTATCCACTGCAACACGATAGCTCATTTGTGCAACTTTCGCGTGTAGTTTTGCTCGAGGACAGTTGCATCGAGTATATAAACCTTTGTAGAACGCGAAGAGTTCATCGTTGTGATGCACCGCATGTGTTCGCACAACTCTATCCCGGTGGTGAGGATTAACGTGTTCGACACGTCACACAACTCTACCCCGGTGGTGAGGATTGAAGTGTTCGACACGATCACACGACTCTACCCCGGTGGTGAGGATCGACGTGTTCGACACGATCACATAACTCCACCCCGGTGGTGAGGATCGACGTGTTCGACACGATCTCACAATTCTACTCCGGTGGTGAGGATCGACGTGTTCGACACGATCACGCAACTCTACCCCGGTGGTGAGGATCGACGTGTTCGGCACGATCACACAACTCTATCCCGGTGGTGAGGATAAACGTGTTCAACATGATCACACAACTCTACCCCGGTGGTGAGGATCGACGTGTTCGAAACCATCACATAACTCTATCCCGGTGGTGAGGATCGACGTGTTCGACATGATCACACAAATCTACCCCGGTGGTGAGGATCGACGTGTTCAAAAGGCCTCCCCACGCCAAAAGCCACTTTGTCACGCAGCAAATAAGGCTTTCCCGTGATAATTTCCCCCTCACAAGAGGCCACCCTTCTTATAAACTTGTTGCACCTTCGCAAAATGGGTAACCTTATGAGGGGGCTTCTGTGCGTGCGCGCGTGCGTGCGTGCATGCTTGTATATCCTGTTCACATTTTGATAACTAGAAATAATGCCACATGGTGTCTTTTTTTGGAAACTGGGCACTTCCTTTTCAAGGTCTGGATCCGCCCAATGTAACATTCTCTCTTCTGTTTCTTTTAATATAATTATTGTAAGACATGTGATATGTCACGAATTTATGTCGCTGGTTAATAAATGGCCAACTGTATATATCAAAATGGTCAGGATTTGTTCATTGAAGCAACACAAAATTAAAACTCCGGTGGAAATATGTTCAGTTGCAAAGATGGTTTGTTTTACGGATAATTATCATTTAAACCCAAACTTAATGTAATGAGCGAAATCAAGAGCAATACAATTTTGCAGCTTCAACTTAAAGGTCCTCAATCAATTCGATTTCTTTGCTAGTTTCATTTCAAGTTAATTTTGCGAAAAAAACAAACCTACCTAGTATCCACTGCAACATGATAGCCTGTTTGCGCAACTTTTGTATGTAGTTTTTGCGAAATTATCAGACAAACTATTACATTAGTTAATGTTTGTTCAAGCATTAACTGAAATAAACATCGAAATGCTGAAATATCACGATTTTCACCCATGGTGAAATTTCGTAACTTTTGATCGACGCGAGAGGATGGAAGTCACGCCCATGATCAGCATTGACCCACACAGTGTTTACCATTTTGGATATCCACTATTTTGATCCTGATCAGATCTAACGACTGAAGTGCATTCTTTCGATGATTTTGACAAAAATAGTCATATTTTTATTAAATCGAATGCAAATGTTACATAAACTAGTCACACACTATATTCTTGGATACCAATGAACCGGATTTGCGATAGGCTAAATCAGTGCTAGCAGAATGCACAGTGTCTAATATGGCTGCTTGCCAAACACGTCTTCTTACTGTTTATCTGTTGCTGACACTACTATCTTTCTGTTCACAATGTCGTATAAATGCCGGATTCATTGCTACCGACTGTCGGTCAAATTGGAGCCAGTCCCAATTCCAGCGACACAATCGTAACCACAAATTGGCCTTATATTGTTAATCGGGGTCGCGACGGTGTTTCTACGACCGACTCTGGCACAGCGACACCGTGTCGGCAACTGTCTAGAGGAACCTATCTAGACAAATCAGAGCTAAAGAACTCCACTAAGAAGTACACGATTTAATGCATTTGTAAAACGTTATATAGATAGTTGCATGTATGGTTTTCTGTTTGTCTGCGTCATATATACAAACATGCCTGCAAGTATTAACCCAGCCGCCGTTCCACGCGTGCTTGCTAGCACACCTACATTCACACACATGTCACGCATTTTATGCAAAGTTAACCGTGAGCAGTGCTTGCACACTTGTAAGACTGGTAACAGAAATCCGGAAGATCCGCAAACGAGCCCGTATGAGTATCTACGGTTTGTCACGCACGCTCAAAAAGAGCTGGAATAGATTGATTGAATCTCGCGAGATTTCGGAAAGGTGAATTATTGAAATCTTAGCTTAATTAATGTGTCTGCTATTGAACAATAAAGCCTTATTACTATTAGGCATACACGTGTGTTCCAAGTATAAAGCGAAATGCAAGCTCTTGTTTATAATTATTATTATATTAATATAAGCTAATGTAATTTGTTCATGTTCATAATACACACTATATTATGTTTTACATACTCGTGATCAAAATATTTCTTAACATGAGACAGTATTTAGCTCATGCTCGTCTTTGTCAAGTAGGACTTATATAAACCCATCAGTATTTCTACCGGGATAAGCTTCGCGACACTGCTCGATACAGGCAACCATAAAGTGGTCACAGAAACAGTTCATCGCACGATCAATGTTGGAACTGTTCGGACAATCAAGCAAGCATTTGTTGTTCTCGGTCGAGCAGCCGGCTTTGCACGCGTCGAATGGCGTCATGGCGGCAACGCTGAGGATGCAGGCACACAGCAATGCAGCCCCCATCGCGATCGCCTGAAACCAGAAAGACAGACAACTTTAATGATTTGTCCACCGCCATTAGCCTTGACATAGTGGTTGTTATATAGGACGTACAAGCGTAACCGTCCTCTAACCGTTGCCCGCCACAATCTAGAACGTAACGTTCAGCATGGGTGTTTTATGACGGCACCGCGCCTGTGAAACGGTTTACAGGGCTGTCTCTGCCTCAGAGACTCTTTCGAACTTTAAACGTCATAATTAGACGCATCTATTTAAAGCAGCATGCGCCGACAATTCATAAATAATATTTTTTTCTGGTAACTAATAATTATTGCCACATACATGTTTGATATCCTATTCGATTTTATTGTTATTTTGTTTTTGATAAGTTTCTGCTAAGCACAATAGCAGTTTTTAAATACCTCATCTTATTTCACTGTAGTTTGGCTTACTTCTTACTTAATATGCTTACTCTGTAAGCATGACTATTGTATAGATACAAGCCATTTAAAATTTCTTAACATTGTTGTATTTTAAGCGCCTTTGGAAAAAAATTATATTCCGAAGATACGGCGCCGTACAAATAAAAACAAATTTCAAACAGGTCAGTCAATGGGCTGGGTCGAAAATGAGCGGAAGGTCTCTAACTAAGGTCTCCAACTAAGGTCTCTAACTAAGGTCTCTAACTAAGGTCTCTAACTAAGGTCTCTAACTTAGGTCTCTAACTAAGGTCTCTAACTAAGGTCTCTAACTAAGGTCTCTACCTAAGGTCTCCACATAAGGTCTCTAACTAAGGTCTCTAACTAAGGTCTCTAACTAAGGTTTGGGTGTGTTGTTTTAACAAAAGCAAACCACGATATATATTTAATTTTTACACACAGAGTTTCACACAGGTAGGTCGAAATCCCTCGACACAGTTTCCAAGGTGACCGGAAAACGGAATAATGACCACCAATGGGAAACGTAAATGTGGTCGGACAATAGAAGCAGTGATGTCCAGTAATTAATTGAATAATACCAGTACATGTCTTTGTTTCGCTGTATTTGTTTCACTTACAATTAACGCAGTATCTTCATTTTATGTTGCCACACATTTAATGTCTGGACCCTGTCCTGATCCTAATGTCATCCGAGAGCGTCTGCGTTTGGTCCTATACTTTATTGCCACTTTCTTTATTGATGCTGTTGTTGATGTTGTGTTTGTTGTTGTTATTGTTGATGATGTTGTTGTTGTTACTGCCGCTGCTTCCGCTGCTACTGGTGCTGCTGATTATGATGATGCGGCTAGTAATAGTACTGCTGCTCTTGATGCTGCCGATGATCATGCTACTGATGATATAGGCCATATACAGGTATATATATATATATATATATATATATATATATATATATATATATATATATATATATATATATATATATATATATATATATTCTGCTGCTTCCGCTGCTACTGGTGCTGCTGATTATGATGATGCGGCTGGTAATGGTACTGCTGCTCTTGATGCTGCCGATGATGATGCTACTGATGATATAGGCCATATACAGGTATATATATATATATATATATAGAGTGTTAATACACACAAATATCCAAGCGAGCACGCGAGGTTAGAGGAAGCGACACGACGCAGTAGATGCACCCAGGCGTACCTTGTCTAAATCACTATAAAGGCACTTCTATTCAATTACTGTGCTCGAACCTTGTAAAACAGGTGGCCAATGTATACCGCGTCGTGCTCTTACCGTAGGCTTCATTGTGTCTAGACGTTTACTCAGCAACAAGTGGTATTCTACAACAAAACAACAATCGTAGTTTTACGAGCGGTTAAAATAGTGTTTACAAAATATCCTGTTGGAACTCGCATGGCAACACTTAAATCACGGTCAAGTCGATTGATCTTATAGGCAGCTCAACACTGCATGTGTTTGTCCAGCTACAGTCAGGGCTAAAAAAAGACACTACAGTAAGATGTTGTGAATCACGTATATAGTATTTATTACTATTTACTTTCACATAGTTTGTGCTTATGTAGACCCCCTATGCAGACCCCCTGTGCTTGTTGTACCTTCAGCTATGAAAATGTGAATAACGAACTCAGTATTGGCCGATCGGTCATTATAGTTGCATCAGCAAACCAGTTGAATCGAATATGTAAATTGTGTAAAATATTTGGTAGCTTTAAAACGGGCGTTCTATCCAGTGTCTTGCATGTAAATAATCTGAGGAAATAATACGTTAAATGTAATATGTATGTATACATACTTTGCTATGACAGGATATTTCCGACATGGCTGCCAGTGGTATACATGTATCATTTGAATATGATGTATTTGTTGCAACTGAGAAGAAAAACTGTATCTAAGTCATTTGGAATATATTATACAATACAATATAGTATTGTATTATTGTATTATACAATGCAATATAATACAATGCAATACACTATAAAATACGTTACAAGAAATCAACTCCGGACATCGCACTGCTAACCATCGACGGTAGACCAATCCAACAAGTTAACAGCATTCGTCTACTAGGTGTGACTCTATCTAAAGATCTGAAGTGGCAATCACACATAGACGAAATCACTACAAAAACATCGCAACATCTATACTTCATCATCCTTCTCAAAAGAGCCGGCATTGACCCTCACCATCTCAACAACATATACACTTCAATCGTCCGATCGGTATTGGAGTACGCATGCCAAGTGTGGCACACGAGCCTTACAAAAAAGCAAACAAGACAGATAGAATACATCCAGATATGGGCAATGCGGATCATTGTCCAAGATAAGTCGTACACCGAAGCCATCACCGCAGCCAATCTACCAACGCTGTCAGACCGGAGGGAGAAGTTATGTAGAACACTATTCATCAGCATGTAACAATCTACACATAAATTACATCATCTTTTGCCTCCCCTCCGGGAAACTCCGTATACAACTCGAAACACAAGGACTTACTGTGTGCAGCGTTGCAGAACTGCAAGATTTCAGAACTCTTTTATACCATATGCTTTAAGACAATAGCAGTAATTTTTTATGAACTCATTTATAGATTAGTAACGTTTTACATAATAGTAGTGGGCCATATGATTTATTTTATTATAGTATTGCCTGTTTTAACTTATGATTATGTCCTTCATATTTACCTTGTTTATTTACAAACATAACTTTAAACATGATGTACATGCACCTTTTAGGTTTGTTATATTTTAAGTCATATTTTTGTCTTAAATAATGTGTTATCATTGGTTGTTTTACTGTGCCAATTGTATAATTCAACCGCTATAGTTGCCATTTTAATAAAATTATTATTATTATATTGCGCTAAAATGCTCGGCGACCCGAGCTTAGCATCGCACCTAAACAAAAGGGGTAAAGCAGTTTCTAATCGATCTAATCGACGGTTGGATTGGTATGATAAGGTGTTATGGCGGATATGCAATTTTAGGTTAGGTTTTTTATTTACTGCGAAATGTTATATTTCCTAGGGACTTTACGCTAACAGGGAGTGAGTCCCGGGATCGATGCAACAACCGAGGAAGCTCTAGTTCCGCCGTTTGTCTTAACACTGGGAACGAAAAGTAGATTATACATTTACATGACAGAAGCTTTCTGGGCTGTCTTGCAAGAATGAACCGTGAAGTGCTTGATAGATAGGGAAAGGTGGGGCATGTCCGGTGGATATGCAGTACTCTGGGGCATATCCGCACACCTGTGATCAATACATATTGATAACATATACGATTTTTAGTAGAGTTGAAGTTTAGTAGTTGGTAATAGTAAACTACTAAATATACATATTAGCAAGGCAAAATTGTAACCTTATGGCATAAACAGTTCACATTATATCTTAGGTGTGCGGACATGCCCTACCTTCCCCTAATTGTGCAGATCTTAAAAATAATGCGATATCGGACAGGGAATCATATAATGATATAAGAAGTGGCACTGGGTGTGAGAAAGCGGGTAACTGCCCTTGCCAAACAATTGTGCACTCGTTTAGGTTTCAATATGTGTAAGTGATTGCATGTTTATGACATTATAGCCTACGAAAATTTATTTGTAACTTACCAACGAAATATGTTAACGAAACCCGACCACGGAACATCGACGCAATTAACCGGTAGTGCTTCAAGACGACGATTGACGAGGCGGGCCTGTTCGTTATAAGTATATATATATATAAGTATATAAGTTGCTGATTAAACAACGCGGGCGATGTGGTTGGTGGCGGCGGGTCACGTGGGGTGGGGGTCACGTGAGATGTGCGATACGAAATGGCACTATGCCTGGATGGTCATGCATATAGGACGCTTGCAAATACATCGAGGTTATAAATACATAACGGGCATAAATAGTTGACGCACGGTAATGCTTTGGACTCCACCTAATAGAAGCACTTCGGGCCAGACAAATTGGTTCTGTTAGGCGGTTGATTCTCTCAGGCGAATTCTATATGTAAACGTACTCAAAATTACGTGGAAGTAAATGTACGTCAAACAATTGAGTTTTATTTCGTCCATACAGAAGTATTACATGGAAGCTATACAATTTCGTAAATCAGTATTCTTGAACGACAACATTTCTTAGCTAGACAACAGTCGTAAATCTCGCCAGTGCTGAAAAATATTTCAGTTTATGTAATGTTTTTGCACAAAGTAGCGTACCTTGCATTACACAAACTGATCTATTGTATAAAAAAGCCTAGGGGTTATCCAGGAAAACCTGCTATCACTAAAATGTATACTTTTGTGTGTATCTGATTCTACCAAGCGGCGGACGTGATTAACTGGTACGTTTTAACACAACTGGAATTGCAATGATTCCATCCCAGCCATTTTGATTCTACTAAGAATCATTGTATTTTCATTCTACTACGCGGCTAATTCAACTGTAGAATCGTTCGTCTGTGAAACAGAAGCTAAAAAATCGATTCTTCCCCTTAAGCTCTGTCACGATCTGTCGGTGGATTGCTTCCTAGGAACTCAAAGGTTAGAAAGGTCCAGAGGTCGAGTGGATGTCGTGGATTCCTGTGGAGAACTTCCTGTGAACGGCATCACGTCAACCACGTACTTTACCATTATCCATTGCGTTATGCGCTGAATTCCGCTACTACTTGACGTAACCGGGGCACGGTTGAATACTTCCTACGCTTATATCCCAATCCGGGATGTAGCTGGCGCATCGTCGTGTTTTCTTGTGGCTCCCGTAAAAATCACCTCTTGGACCACGACAGTTCAGCTCAAAACACAGCGTGTGTCAACGTGCGTGTCAGTGTGTTGTGTACAGTCTGGCACGCGCTTTCATGGCAGTAAGAAGACATTGGAGTGTGATTGAGTGTTTACGCGTTATGTAAACATTGCAACCGCTTATTTCGACCAGTGTCACCAACCTCTTTAGACAAGATTAACTGCACAACAGTCATAACAGTTGGGAAATGGTTGCTCTTATGTCTAGTGTGGCACGGTGGCTGTGCTGTAGAACCTCGGACTGTTGGTAGAGGTGACCGGGATTCCAAATCACCTGCTGCCGTTTCGAAACGTGGGTGATTTTGTTCACATCACATTACCTGTGTCTTTCGGAAGAGACAGTAAACACCCTTGGTCCGTTCTACCTGGTGTCTATGCCAGGGGAAGCAATACATCACATACAGGGGGTAATACATCACACACAGGGGGTAATACATCACATACAGGGGGTAATACATCACATACAGGGGGTAATACATCATACACAGGGAGTAATACATCACCCCCGCCTTCCTGCCTGCCTGCCTGCCTGCCTGCCTAAGTCCCTCCCTGCCTGCCTCTCTCCTCCTCTTTCTTCCCCTCTCTCTCTCCATCTGCGTCAACGCCACCACTGATGTATCGGTATTTAGCTGACTCGCCACCAGTGGCAAGATGGCCATCAAGATTCCGTTTACAGAGGCATTTCTGAGGTTGGGTTCTATTTACCTGCCAGCAACTGACCAGGCATATGGTGTGTATATTTGATAAATATTTCATAATCCGATATTTTAAAATCATGCATTATTTAAATAGGGTAACTATCAATATATGAACTATTCTGTGACGATATACGCAGATTAATTGAGTTACGAGGTTTCGCTAAAGTTCGTCGAATTGATATATTTCTTGAAATACGGATTAATACGGATTACTGTACGCATGATCGA
>BSQZ01000013.1:6722281-6759781 GCA_033239005.1 Lamellibrachia satsuma | reverse complement strand
TATAATATTTAACAAGATTTAACAAGTTTTTTTCCAATGCAAAAAACCCAAATGCCAAGTGGACAATTAAACTATTGGCGTAGCAAGAACCAAACACTTTTCATCTCTGTGTAACCTGACCTTATGACACGTTTGTTAATTTTGTTTTTTAAGTATATTCGTTTAGCTGATGTTGTCCCGTAGACATGCGAGTGGCATGTGTAAGGGACGTAAACGTGACAAGTTGAGTATAATATGTAGATTGTGGAAAAATTCTAACATAAAGAGGTGCATTTAAAATTCAGCAACTGCCTCAGTGTGAATTTATCAATCATCGATTAATTGGCATGATTGAACGCCCAGTTGAAATGTACAGTGCCAACACATGGGCGGATCCAGGGGTGTCCACCAAATGCCCAGGCACCCCTCCCCTTTATTCTGACACATCATGTCAGAATTAATTTGTCGAGACACCGCTTGGTAGCCCCCTCGTGCATTTATAACAGATAAACTAAGTACATTGCCAGTGTTACGGCCATTTATCTCCCATGCAGTCGTTCTAATTTGCCCCTCTGCCCATCCTGTCTTATCATTTGTAAATCAGTGTGAGAGACAATCTCCTTCAGCTACAGGCCTACAGCTCATTGTAAAGACGATTAGCGTCTGTGAAAAGCAGAATATCTCCCTGAGAAGCAACCGCCATGACGCCAAGCATCTCAAAACTAGTTAGATTTACGTCGATGAGGTTCTGCAAACGCATTTTGCGACACCAAACAATGACTCCCTGTAGGCCTCGATGATAACACTGAACGAACTTAATGCCATGACCGGAGAGTCGATCCAGCAGAAGATCATGTCCGAAATTTTAAAGTTTTGTTTTTATTCCACCAGGGTTGACGAGGCCTGTGGCATACCAAGCACAGGACAGTTAAAGGTGCATCCTCAATCCGATTGTTTTGCTAGTTTTATTTCAAATTAATTCTGCGAAAAACCAAACCACCTAGTATCCACTGCAACATAATAGTTTATTTGTGTAACTTTCGCATGTAGTTTTTGTGAAATTGTTAGACAAACTATAAAAATACTTAATGCTTGATCAAGGATTAAGTTACGTTAAAATCGAAATGGTGAAAATCACGATTTTCACCCCTGGTGAAATTTGTTAAGTTTGTCATGTGATCGGCGACATGATTGAAGTCACGCCCATGATCGACATTGATTCGTCCTGTGTTTACCATTTAGGATATCCACTATTTTTATACTTACCAGGTCTAATTTTTATTAAACATACTGCGCACATTACTTAAAATAGTCACACATTGCACATCTGGGCATTCATGAACCAGATTCGTGACGCTTCTCTCGTGTTACTCGGGAGTTACACGCGCAGCCATCGCCTATTAGGTCGTGCAGCCCCGGGGAGGGGGGGTACTGCCATACCAAAGCGGTGGGGGTGTGCCGCAAGAGCCCCATGGAGCACATGGAGAGAGAGAAATCAAGAAATTTATGGTCACCAAGAGAGAATTATTGAACAATTTATCTAATATCTATAAGTGTAAGGTAAGCCCGGGCGGAACGTTTTCACTGGGAAATTTCCTCTTTGATGAAAGAGAGAATTATGAGGTTCAATTGGGGCACAAAGAGAGAAAATTTACATTTTTTCTTCGGACAGAGAGAGAAAAATGGCCATAAACAGGGGCATTTGCGCGGCACATACATGTATACTTCAGTATAGGGAGTACCCCCCCCCGGGCGTGCAGCTCGGCTTCGACTTCCTAAAGTTACACGGCCATGCATAATTATGAATATGACCGGGAAGACGAGTGGTGTGGCTGGTTTAATGCAGCCCAACAAACTCAAACGGTGCAATCGATCGTGCAGTGAACGTGTGCTCTGTCTCTACCATGATTTCACAAATAATGGCATTGGCGAACTTCTTTAAATTCTCCCAAGGGGTACTGCAAAGCATGATCACATAGTTGGTGTCTGCACGAAGACAGTTGCGTCGAGTATATAAACCTTTGTAGAACGCGAAGAGTTCATCGTTGTGATAGACCGCATGTGTTCGCACATCTCTATCCCGGTGGTGAGGATCGACGTGTTCGACACGATCACACAACTCTACCCCGGTGGTGAGGATCGACGTGTTCGACACGATCACACAACTCTATCCCGGTGGTGAGGATCGACGTGTTCAAAATGCCTCCCTGGGCACGTCCTTTTCAAAGTCTGGATCCGTCCAATGCAACATTCCAATGCAACATTCTCTCTTATGTGTCTTTTAATAGAATTATGGTAAGACATGTGAGATGTCACGAATTTATGTTGTTGGTTAACAAATGGCCAACTGTATATATCAGAATGTCAGGATTTGTTCATTGAAGCCACACAAAATTAAAACTACGGTGGAAATATGTTCAGTTGCAAAGATGGCTTGTTTCACGGATAATTATCATTTAAACCCAAACTTAATGTAATGAGCGAAAACAAGAGCAATACAATTTTGTAGCTTCAACTTAAAGGTCCTCAATCAATTCGATTTCTTTGCTAGTCTCATTTCAAGTTAATTTTGCGAAAAAACCAAACCTACCCAGTATCCACTGCAATATGATAGCCTGTTTGTGCAACTTTTGTTTGTAGTTTTTGCGAAATCATCATACAAGCTATTACATTAGTTAATGTTTGTTCAAGCATTAAATGAAATAAACATCGAAATGCTGAAAGATCGCGATTTTCACCCATGGTGAAATTTCCTAACTTGTGATCGACGCGAGAGGATGGAAGTCACGCCCATGATCAGCTTTGATCACAGTGTTTACCATTTTTTATATCCACTATTTTGATCCTTATCAGATCTAACGACTGAAGTGCATTCTTTCGATGATTTGGACACAAATAGTCATTGTTTTATTAAATCGAGTGCGATTGTTACATAAACTAGTCACACACAACATACTTGGACACCAATGAACCGGATATGCGATAGGCTAAATCAGTTGAGGAAGTAGTTTTAAGTAAACACTTTAGTGAAACGAACAATACAATCACACTAAGTGTTAGCAGAATGTACAGTGACTAATATGGCTGCTTGCCAAACACGTCTTCTTACTGTTTATATGTTGTTGAAACTACTATCTTTCTGTTCACAATGTCGTATAAATGTGCGCTTATGCCGGATTCATCGCTACCGACTGTCGGTCAAATTGGAGCCAGTCCCAATTCCAGCGACACAATCATTACAACAAATTGGTCTTAAATTGCTAATCGGGGTCGCGACGGTGTTTCTAAGACCGATTCTTGCATCGCGACACCGTGTCGGCAACTGTCTAGAGGAACCTATGTAGACAAATCAGAACTAAAGAACTCCATTAAGAAGTACACAATTTAATGCATTTGTAATATGTTATATAGATAGTTGCATGTATGGTTTTCTGTTTGTCTGCGTCATACATACAAACATGCCTGCAAGTATTAACCCAGCCGCCGTTCCACGCGTGCTTGCTAGCACACCTACATTCACACACATGTCACGCCTTTTATGCAAAGTCATAAAATTATATGCTAACCGTGAGCGGTGCAAACACATTTGTAAGACTGGTAACAGAAATCCGGAAGATCCGCAAACGAACCCGTACGAGTATCTACGGTTTGTCACGCACGCTCAAAAGATTGATTGAATCTCGCGAGATTTCGGAAAGGTGACTTATTGAAATCTTAGCTTAATTAATGTGTCTGCTATTGAACAATAAAGCCTTATTACTATTAGGCATACAAGTGTGTTCCAAGTATAAAGCGAAATGAAAGCTCTTGTTTATAATTATTATTATATTAATATAAGCTAATGTAATTTGTTCATGTTCATAATACACACTATATTATGTTTTATATACTCGTGATCAAAATATTTCTTAACATAAAACAGTATTTAGCTCATGCTCGTCTTTGTCAAGTAGGACTTATATAAACCCATCAGTATTTCTACCGGGATAAGCTTCGCGACACCGCTCGATACAGGCAACCATAAAGTGGTCACAGAAACAATTCATCGCACGATTAATGTTGGAACTGTTCGGACAATCAAGCAAGCATTTGTTGTTCTCGGTCGAGCAGCCGGCGTTGCACGCGTCGAATGGCGTCATGGGAACAGCGGCAACGCTGAGGGTGCAGGCACACAGCAATGCGGCCACCATCGCGATCGCCTGAAACCAGAAAGACAGACACCTTTCATGATTTGTCCACCGCCATTAGCCTTGACATAGTGGTTGTTATATAGGACGTACAAGCGTAACCGTCTCTGTCTCATAGACTCTTTCGAACTTTAAACGTCATCACAAGACGCATCTATTTAAAGCAGCATTCGCCGACAATTCATAAATAATATTTATTTAATAATTATTGCAATGTTTGATAACCTATACGATTTTATTGTTACTTTATTTTAGATAAGTTTATGCTAAGCACGATAGCAGTTTTTAAATACCTCATCTTATTTCACTGTAGTGTGGCTTGTTACTTTTTTGTATTAATTTTTGTTAGTAGCATTTAATATTCTATGCTTATGATTTATACATACTTCTTACTTAATATGCTTACTCTGTAAGCATGACTATTGTATAGATACAAGCCATTTATAATTTCTTAATATTGTTGTATTTTAAGCGCCTTTGAAAAAAATTATATTCCGAAGATACGGCGCCGTACAAATAAAAACAAATTTCAAACAGGTCAGTCAATGGGCTGGGTCGGAAATGAGCGGAAGGTCTCTAACTAAGGTCTCCAACTAAGGTCTCTAACTAAGGTCTCTAACTAAGGTCTCTAACTAAGGTCTCTAACTAAGGTCTCTAACTAAGGTCTCTAACTAAGGTCTCCAACTAAGGTCTCCAACTAAGGTCTCTAACTAAGGTCTCTAACTAAGGTCTCCAACTAAGGTCTCTAACTAAGGTCTCTAACTAAGGTCTCTAACTAAGGTCTCCAACTAAGGTCTCCAACTAAGGTCTCTAACTAAGGTATCTAACTAAGGTCTCTAACTAAGGTCTCCAACTAAGGTCTCTAACTAAGGTCTCCAACTAAGGTCTCTAACTAAGGTATCTAACTAAGGTCTCCAACTAAGGTCTCTAACTAAGGTATCTAACTAAGGTCTCCAACTAAGGTCTCTAACTAAGGTCTCTAACTAAGGTTTGGGTGTGTTGTTTTAACAAAAGCAAACCACGATATATATTTATTTTTTACACACAGAGTTTCACACAGGTAGGTCGAAATCGCTCGACACATTTTCCAAGGTGACCGGAAAACGGAATAATGACCACCAATAGGAAACGTAAATGTGGTCGGACAACAGAAGCAGTGATGTCCAGTAATTAATCGAATAATACCAGTACATGTCTTTGTTTCGCTGTGTTTGTTTCATTTACAATTAATGCAGTATCTTCATTTTATGTTGCCACACATTTAATGTCTGGACCCTGTCCTGATCCTAATATCATCTGAGAGCGTCTGCGTTTGGTCCTATACTTTATTGCCACTTTCTTTATTGATGCTGTTGTTGATGTTGTGTTTGTTGTTGTTATTGTTGATGATATTGTTGTTGCTACTGCCGCTGCTTCCGCTGCTACTGGTGCTGCTGATTATGATGATGCGGCTGGTAATGGTACTGCTGCTCTTGATGCTGCCGATGATGATGGTACTGATGATATAAGCCATATACAGGTAAATATATATATATATATATATATATATATATATATATATATAAAGTGTTAATACACACAAATATCCAAGCGAGCACGCGAGGTTAGAGGAAGCGACACGACGCAGTAGATGCACCCAGGCGTACCTTGTCTAAATCACTATAAAGGCACTTCTATTCAATTACTGTACTCGTACAACAGTTGGCCAAAGTATACCTCGTCGTGCTCTTACCGTAGACTTCATTGTGTCTAGACGTTCATTCAGCGCCAAGTGGTATTCTACAACAAAACAACAATCGTAGTTTTACGAGCGGTTAAACTAGTGTTTACAAAATATCCTGTTGGAACTCGCATGGCAACACTTAAATCACGGTCAAATGCATATACTTTGCATCTTATTATCGACCCCCAAATGACCACCTCCAATCCCTTGAAGCCCTCCACGACTCCCTAACTAAACTATACAGATCACAAAAAAACTCCCCCTAACGTAGTCATAGCTGGAGATTTTAACCTACCTGATATCAACTGGACCAGACCACTAATAACAGCACTGCCAGCAAGCATAACAAACTACTAGAAATAACTAACGACTTTGGGCTGCAGAACATGGTAAACAACCCCACACGCATCGCTTCTGGCAACATTCTTGACCTCATACTCACCTCAAATTCCTCCATTATCATCAACACCCACACCACTCCTGGTATGAGCGATCATGAATCCGTGACCTTCAATGTCAACTTAAACCCAGTTCGCAACAAGAAACCCCCCACCAAGTTTATAGTTACAAATCAGCAGACTGGGACCAACTCAAAGACGACATAGACAAACTAAATCTTCAGTACTTCGACATCGACCCCAACTCACAGGATATAGACATAAACTGGACCTTTTTCCGCGAACGTCTGACTACCTTGTTTAACAATAACATACCTAGACGATACACAAAAGCTAAAACGCACCTCCCCTGGATAACACGTGAACTACTTAGAATGCAGAGAAGACGAAACAAAAGCCACAAAAAGGCAAAGCAAACTGGACTAAACAGTGACTGGGAAAAATTTAAGGAACTCCGAAAGCAAGCTACTAAAGCATTAGCAAAATCCTACAAAGACTATGTTAACAACCACACTGGAGACAGCCTGAAAACTAATCCAAAACGATTCTGGTCATTTATTAAGGCAAATAAACGAGAAAACATTGGCATCCCCACACTTCGAGTAAACGACCAACCAATAATTAATGATCGAGATAAAGCAAATGCCCTAAACAACCAATTTAGCTCTGTATTTACCCATGAGAAGCACCCCATCCCCCAAATAACCCCCTCTACTTACCCCAACATCCCCCTTCTCGAAATTGGCATAGATGGCGTAATAAAGCAGCTGGAAAATCTAAACCAGAACAAAGCTGAACTCCCAGCCAGAGTCCTTAAAGAAACTGCAAAGCAGATAGCTCCCATCATCACCCAAATTTTCCAACAATCATACAACACAGGTAAACTTCCTAATGACTGGCTACAAGCATTAGTAACTCCTATACACAAAAAGAGCCATAAATCTGACCCAGCTAACTACAGACCCATATCACTAACCTGCATCCTCTGTAAAGTAATGGAACATATCATCCTAAGCAACATGTGGAAACACCTGCACAAGCGTAACATCATTCTCCACTTCCAACCCGGATTCCAGTCGGGACTGTCTTGTGAATCTCAACTCATTGAGACAGTCTACGACTGGATGACTGCTATGGACAACAAGACCCAAATTGACGCAATCCTGCTTGACTTTGCTAAATCCTTCGACAAAGTGCCTCACCTGCGTCTTCTATCAAAATTGACCTCCAACGCAATCACTGGAAACACTCAAAATTGGATCAAATATTTTTTTATCCAACCGCAAACAGAGAGTCTCAGTTAACGGTGCCCTGTCGGACATCACAGATGTCACATCAGGTGTCCCACAGGGTTCAGTTCTAGGACCTGTCCTCTTCTTACTCTACATAAATGACATAAATGGGAACATCAAATCTTCTATACGCCTTTTTGCAGATGATAGTATTATATATCGTAAAATTTCTTCCAAAACCGACCACGAAATTCTCCAAACTGACCTAAGCCAACTCCAAACATGGTCAGAAAAATGGCAAATGGAATTTAATGTATCTAAATGCGTCCACCTTCCAATAACAAACAAAACTAAACCCAGCACACACAAGTACTCGCTTTCTGGCCAGCCATTATCCACCATTGGATTCCAAATTAACCTGGACAAGTCACGTCACTGACATAACTTCAAAATCTTCGAAATGTTTAGGCATGATTAAACGAACTCTTGGCCCATGTAAACCCGAAGTTAAGCAAACAGCCTACAACTGCTAATCCGGCCAAAACTTGAGTACTCTTCACCCATATGGAATCCCCACACCTTTTCACAAGTTAAAAGCCTTGAAAGAATGCAACACTCTGCTGCCAGATTTGTTAAAAATGATTACAGACGGAACACAAATCCAGCAGATCTAATTACTGCCCTTGGATGGCCAACCCTCGAACGAAGGCGCATTATCAAACAAGCCACTACCTTCTACAAAATTCTAAACAACATTATTGAGATCACCCCCCCTCCAGGCCTACTAACTCGCTCTCGAACCCGTGGACAATACATAGCCCCCAAGTGTCGTGTAAATGCAATGGTCTTTTCATTTTATCCCAGAGCCATTCGCATATGGAATATGATTCCATCAAAAATTACCAACATAAAAAACCCAAAATCATTTCAAGAAGCTATTATGGAACTCCCTTTCACCACACCTCCTCACCTAAACTGCCTTTAAAACACAGTGCTCAGCGTAAACTTATCCAAGGTGTGGGTATGGAGACTGTCTATGTGTGCATGTGGCAAGGCAGCGACAGTATTCATACACACAACCAACCTACTAAAAATTTTCGTTTAACATCCTATACATAAAATAAATAAAACTATCAGATAAAAACCATTTCAGCAACATTAATGATACTAGTGTTTTAATCGAATGTACCACCCACAGCGCATGCGCACAGTCCACCACAAACTCCTGCGTTAGCCCAAGTTTGGGCTGTTTGGAGTAAACCACTTGAGACTTGAGACTTGAGAAGTCGATTGATTTTATAGGCAGCTCAACACTGCACGTGTTTGTCCAGCTACAGTCAGGGCTAAATCTCACTACACTAAGATCTACATCTGTAGCTGAATTACACCGAATGTTGTGAATCACTTGAGCGTATATAGTATTTATAACTATTTACTTTCACATGGTTTGTGCCTATGTAGACCCCCTATGTAGACCCCTGTGTAGACCCCCTATGTAGACCCCCTGTGTAGAACCCCTATGCAGACCCCCTGTGTTTGTTTTACCTTCAGTTATGAAAATGTGAATAACGAACTCAGTATTGGCCTATCGGTCATTAAAGTTGTATCAGCAAACCAGTTGAATCGAATATGTAAATTGTGTAAAATATTTGGTAGCTTTAAAACGGGCGTTCTATCCAGTATCTTGCATGTAAATAATGTGAGGAAATAATACGTTAAATGTAATATGCATGTACAAATACTTTGGGATGAAATACTTTGCTGACAGGATATTTCCGACATGGCTGCCAGTGGTATACATATATCATTTGAATATGATGTATTTGTAAGTTGCAACTGAGAAGAAAAACTGTATCTAAGTCATTTGGAATATATTATACAATACAATACAATACAATACAATACACTATAAAACACTTATATTGCGCTAAAATGCTCGGCGATCCGAGCTCAGCATCGCGCCTAAACAAAAGGCGTAAAGCAGTTTCTAATCGATCTAATCGACGGTTGGATTGGTATGATAAGGTGCTATGGCGGATATGCTATTTTAGGTTACGTTTTTTATTTAGTGCGAAATGTTATATTTCCTAGCGACTTCACGCTAACAGGGAGTGAGTTCCACAGAGTCGGTGCAACAACCGAGGAAACTCTAGTTCCGCCGTTTGTCTTAACACTGGGAACGAAAATTAGATTATACATTTACATGACAGAAGCTTTCTGGGCTGTCTTGCAAGAATGAAATGTGAAGTGGTTGATAGATAGGGGAAGGTGGGGCATGTCCGGTGGATATGCAGTACTCTGGGGCATATCGGCGTAACATTGATCAATACATATTGATAACATAAACGATTTTTAGTAGAGTTGAAGTTTGGTAGTTGGTAATAGTAAACTACTAAATATACAGATTAGCAAGGCGACATTGTAACCTCATGGCAGTTCAGTTCACATTATATCTTAGGTATGCGGGACATGCCCTACCTTCCCCTAATTGTGCAGATCTTAAAAATAATGCGATATCGGACAGGGAGTCAATGCATTGATATAAGAAGTGGTACTGGGTGAGAGAAGCGAGGAAACCGGGTAACTGCCCTTGTCAAACAATTGTGCACTCGTTGAGGTTTCAAGATGTCTAAGTGACAGCAATATTGTGAAAAAATAAATTGCAATAGTCAAATCTACAACTGCAATAGTAACAGGTACATGTCATGTAACAGGTACATGTCATGTAACATGTACATGTCATGTAACAGGTACATGTCATGTAACAGGTACATGTCATGTAACATGTACATGTCATGTAACAGGTACATGTCATGTAACATGTACATGTCATGTAACAGGTACATGTCATGTAACAGGTACATGTCATGTAACAGGTACATGTCATGTAACAGGTACATGTCATGTAACAGGTACATGTCATGTAACATGTACATGTCATGTAACAGGTACATGTCATGTAACAGGTACATGTCATGTAACAGGTACATGTCATGTAACAGGTACATGTCATGTAACAGGTACATGTCATGTAACAGGTACATGTCATGTAACATGTACATGTCATGTAACAGGTACATGTCATGTAACATGTACATGTCACGTAACAGGTACATGTCATGTAACAGGTACATGTCATGTATATTCTGTATTTCTGATTTCAGCTACGAGCGATTGCATGTTTATGACATTATAGCCTACGAAAATGTATTTGTAACTTACCAATGAAATATGCTAACGAAACCCGACCACGAAAAATCGACGCGATTAACCGGTAGTGCTTCAAGACAACGATTGACGAAGCGGGTCTGTTCGTTATAAGTATATATATAAATATATAAGTTACTGAATAAACAACGCGGGCGATGTGGTTGGTGGCGGTGGGTCACGTGGGGTGGGGGTCACGTGAGATGTGCGATACGAAATGGCACTATGCCTGGATGGTCATGCATATAGGACGCTTGCAAATACATCGAGGTTATAAATACATAACGGGCATAAATAGTTGACGCACGGTAATGCTTTGGACTCCGCCTAATAGAAGCACTTCGGGCCAGACAAATTGGTTCTGCTAGGTGGGTGATTCTCTCAGACGAATTCCATATGTAAACGTACTCAGAATGACGTGGAAGTAAATGTACGTCAAACAATTGAGTTTTATTTCGTCCATACAGAAGTATTACATGGAGGCTACACAATTTCGTAAATTAGTATTCTTGAACGACAACATTTCTTAGATAGACAACAGTCGTCACGTGAATCTCGCGAGTGCTGAAATAATATTTCAGTTTATGTAATGTTTTTGTACAAAGTATCGTATCTTGCATTAAACCTGATCTATAGTATAACAAATATAGGGGTTATCCAGGAAAACCTGTTAACACTCACTAAAATGTATAGTTTTGTGTGTATCTGATTCTACCAAGCGGCGGACGTGATTGGGTTAACTGGTGCGTTTTAGTACAACTGGAATTGGAATGATTCCGTCCCAGCCATTTTGATTCTACTAAGAATCATAGTATTTTATTCTACTAAGAATCATTGTATTGTCATTCTACTATGCGGCTAATTCAACTGTAGAATCATTCGGTAGTGAAACAGAAGGTAAAAAAATCGATTGTTTCCCTTAAGCTCTGTCACGGTCTGTCAGTGGATTGCTTCCTAGGAAGTCAAAGGTTAGAAAGGTCAAGAGGTGAAGTGGATGTCGTGGATTCCTGTGGAGAACGTCCTCAGGTGGATGACATCACGGCAATCACGTACTTTACTGCTATATATTGCGTTATCGCATATCCGTCATTCGCTGAATTCCGCTACTACTTGACGTAACCGGGGCACGGTTGAATACTTCCTACGCCTATATCCCAATCCGGAGTGTAGCTGGCGCATCGTCGTGTTTTCTTGTGGCTTCCGTAAAAATAACCTCTTGGACCACGACAGTTCAGCTCAAAACACAGCGTGTGTCAACGTGCGTGTCAGTGTGTCGTGTACAGTCTGGCACGCGCTTTCATTGCAGTAGGAAGACATTGGAGTGTGATTGAGTGTTTACGCGTTATGTAAACATTGCAACCGCTTATTTCGACCAGTGTCACTAACCTCTTTAGACAAGATTAACTGCACAACAGTCATAACAGTTGGGAAATGTTTGCTCTTATGTCTAGTGTGGCACGGTGGCTGTGCTGTAGAACCTCGGACTGTTGGTAGAGGTGACCGGGATTCCAAATCACCTGCTGCCTTTTCGAAACGTGGGTGATTTCGTTCACATCACATTACCTTTGTCTTTCGGAAGAGACAGTAAACACCCTTGGTCCGTTCTGCCTGGTGTCTATGCCAGGGGAAGCAATACATCACATACAGGGGGTAATACATCACATACAGGGAGTAATACATCACATACAGGGGGTAATACATCACATACAGGGGGTAATACATCACATACAGGGGGTAATACATCACATACAGGGGGTAATACATCACATACAGGGGGTAATACATCACATACAGGGGGTAATACATAACACATGGGGGTAATACATCACATACAGGGGGTAATACATCACATACAGGGGGTAATACATCACAAACAGGGGGTAATACATCACATACAGGGGGTATCACATCACATACAGGGGGTAATACATCACACATGGGGGTAATACATCACATACAGGGGGTAATACATCACACATAAGGAGTAATACATCACACATATGGGGTAATACGTCACACGTAGGGGGTAATACACCACACATAGGGGGTAATACACAAATGGGGTAACCGTGTAACCTGTCGTGAACTCACGGGTGGTAGAGCTGGTGATCTCTATTTGTAGAACCACTAATATATAAACTCCTGCGTCAGCTCTGGAAAAGGGCTGTTTTAAGTATACCTCATAAGACAATGACCCTGTGTTAACACATTGCTCTACATGTGTAAGCTAACCGCCCCGGTCGTCAGGGCCTGTCTGTGGCTGACATCTGTCTCGGAAGACTTCCCCCTGCTCCGTGTTGTGGCGCCCGAGCTATCTAGCTTTCCTTCGGTGTTGCTCAGTGTCGATGTCTCGGCCTGTGGTAGCAGCAGCATTTGTATTCGATATTATTGTACATATGTTTCGTGGTCAAAATAAATGCATCCCTCCCTGCATCCCCGCCTTCCTGCCTGCCTGCCTGCCTAAGTCCTTCCCTGCCTGCCTCCCTCCTCCTCTTTCTTCCCCTCTCTCTCTCCATCTCCGTCAATGCCACCACTGATGTATCGGTATTTAGCTGACTCGCCACCAGGGGCAAGATGGCCATCAAGGTTCCGTTTACAGCGGCATTTCTGAAGTTGGGTTCTATTCACCTGCCAGCAACTGACCAGGCATATGGTGTGTATATTTGATAAATATTTCATAATCCGATATTTTAAAATCATGCATTATTTAAATAGGGTATCTGTCAATATATGAACTATTCTGTGACGATATACGCTGATTAATTGAGTTACGAGGTTTCGCTATATATATATATATATTTTATGTATATATATATATATACATATATATATATATATATATATATATATATATATATATATATATATATATATATATATATATATATATATACACACACATATATATGTATTTTACCATAAATAAATGTTTTTACTGAAATTTCAATATTTTATTGTATATAGAAAAGGATGTCAACAAACTGGAAATAGAAGAATTAGGGAACACGAAGAAGAGTTAGTAAAAGAACAAATTAGATTGACACATCTAGGAAATAATGTTTTTTGTTCGTTTATCGTCTTCTGTGAAAATTAATACTTTAAGATATTTAAGAGAACCACCACTGTGATACACACATTGACAGCTTCAAGGACAGGATTTACACTGAATTAATGCATTAAAGTAGCCTAATGTGAATACCATATTTAGTTCATATCATGATGAGGTACACAACTAGGCAGGGTCATCAGTAGCCCGGTTTATTCCGGCTACTGATGACCCAGTTTGTCGCACACACCTTCGACTGGACACAGAGTGGGGTTTTCATTGTGACGGAAATTATGTATCAGTTGATACGATGCAATTCGAATTAACTTTAAGCTTTGATTATATTGACACAACTCTCCGACTGAAAAGTGATATCATGCAACAACAAAATGTTAGTGTAACATCTCGATAATGACGCTGATCGGCTGCTGGCGCTTAACTTGAACGGCTACACATAATGAGACCACGCCTCTCTCTCCTCTCGGCGGATTCACGAAGCCGAGCGAGAGTTGGATAAGCCAGGTCATCAAAGATGTGTTGGAGTCTCAGTGGAATATTTTTAACATCCCTTTATACATAGTCAGTAACTCTACGATGTCCTGGCGTGAACCTATAATATTTAAAAGGATTTTACAAGTTTTTCCAATGCAAAAAACCCAAATGGCAAGTAGCAAGAACCAAACACTTTTCATTTATGTGTAACCTGACCTTCTGACACGTTTGTTAATTTTGTTTTTTAAGTATATTCGTTTAGCTGATGTTGTCCCGTAGACATGCGATTGGCATGTGTATGGGACGTAAACCTGACAAGTTGAGTATAATATGTAGATTGTGGAACAATTCTAAGCATAAAGAGGTGCACTTAAAATTCAGCAACTGCCTCAGTGTGAATTTAGCAATCATTGATTAATTGGCATGATTGAAGGCCCAGTTGAAATGTACAGTGCCAACACATGGGCGGATCCAAGGGTGTCCACCAAGTGCCCAAGCACCCCCCCTTTATTCTGACACATCATGTCAGAATTAATTTGTCGAGACACCGCTTGGTGGCGCCCTCGTGCATTTATAACAGACAAACTAGGGACATTGCCACCGTTACGGCCATTTATATCCCACGCAATCGTTCTAATTTGCCCCGCTGCCCATCCTGCCTTATCATTTGTAAATCAGTGCGAGAGACAACCGCCTTCAGCTACAGGCCTACACCCCATCGTAAAGACGATTAGAGTCTGTAAAAAGCAGAATAACTCCCTGAGAAGCTACCGCCATGACGCATCTCAAAACTAATGAGATTTACGTCGATGATGTTCTGCAAACGCATTTTGCGACACCAAACAATGACTCCCTCTCGACGATAACACTGAACGAACTTAATGCCATGACCGGAGAGCCGACCCAGCAGAAGATCATGTCCGAAATTTGAAAGGTTTGTTTTTATTCCACCAGGGTTGACGAGGCCTGTGGCATACCAAGCACAGGACAGTTAAAGGTGCATCCTCAATCCGATTGTTTTGCTAGTTTTATTTCAAATTAATTCTGCGAAAAAAAAACCCACCTAGTATCCACTGCAACATGATAGCTTATTTGTGCAACTTTCGCATGTAGCTTTTGTGAAATTATTAGACAAACTATAAAAATACTTAATGCGTGATCAAGGATTAAGTTACGTTAAAATCGAAATGCTGAAAAATCACGATTTTCACCCCTGGTGAAATTTATTAAGTTTGTCATGTGATCGGCGACATGATTGAAGTCACGCCCATGATCGACATTGATTCGCCCTGTGTTTACCATTTAGGATTTCCACTATTTTGATCCTTACCAGGTCTAACGACTAAGTGTATTCTTTGGATGATTTCAAAAAATATACATTTTTATTAAACATACTGCGCACATTACTTAAAATAGTCACACATTGCACATCTGGGCATTCATGAACCAGATTCGTGACGCTTCTCTCGTGTTACTCGGGAGTTACACGCGCAGCCATCGCCTATTAGGTCGTGCAGCCCCGGGGAGGGGGGGGTACTGCCATACCAAAGCGGTGGGGGTGTGCCGCCAGAGCCCCATGGAGCACATGGAGAGAGAGAAATCAAGAAATGTATGGTCACCAAGAGAGAATTATTGAACAATTTATCTAATATCTATAAGTGTAAGGTAAGCCCGGGCGGAACGTTTTCATTGGGAAATTTCCTCTTTGATGAAAGAGAGAATTATGAGGTTCAATTGGGGCACAAAGAGAGAAAATTTACATTTTTTCTTCGGACAGAGAGAGAAAAATGGCCATAAACAGGGGCATTTGCGCGGCACATACATGTATACCTCAGTATAGGGAGTACCCCCCCCCCGGGCGTGCAGCTCGGCTTGGACTTCCTAAAGTTACACGGCCATGCATAATTATGAATATGACCGGGAAGACGAGTGGTGTGGCTGGTTTAATGCAGCCCAACAAACTCAAACGGTGCAATCGATCGTGCAGTGAACGTGTGCATCGAGAAGAGATGGACGTTTAAGTGACATATCTCTGTCTCTACCATGATTTCACAAATAATGGCATTGGCGAACTTCTTTAAATTCTCCCAAGGGGTACTGCAAAGCATGATCACATAGTTGGTGTCTGCACGAAGACAATTGCGTCGAGTATATAAACCTTTGTAGAACACGAAGTGTTCATCGTTGTGATAGACCGCATGTGTTCGCACAACTCTACCCCGGTGGTGAGGATCGACGTGTTCGACACGATCACACAACTATATCCCGGTGGTGAGGATCGACGTGTTCGACACGATCACACAACTCTACCCCGGTGGTGAGGTTCGACGTGTTCGACACGATCACACAACTCTGTCCCGGTGGTGAGGATCGACGTGTTCAAAATGCCTCCCTGGGCACCTCCTTTTCAAAGTCTGGATCCGTCCAATGCAACATTCCAATGCAACATTCTCTCTTATGTGTCTTTTAATAGAATTATGGTAAGACATGTGAGATGTCACGAATTTATGTTGCTGGTTAACAAATGGCCAACTGTATATATCAAAATGTCAGGATTTGTTCATTGAAGGAACACAAAATTAAAACTACGGTGGAAATATGTTCAGTTGCAAAGATGGCTTGTTTCAGATGGAGGTCACGCCCATCATCAGCTTTCATCACAGTGTGTTACCATTTTTTATATCCATTATTTTGATCCTTATCAGATGTAACGACTGAAGTGCATTCTTTCGATGATATGGACACAAATAGTCATTGTTTTATTAAATCGAGTGCGATTGTTACATAAACTAGTCACACACAACATACTTGGACACCAATGAACCGGATTTGCGATATGCTAAATCAGTTGAGGAAGTAGTTTTAAGTAAACACTTTAGTGAAACGAACAATACAATCACACTAAGTGTTAGCAGAATGTACAGTGTCTAATATGGCTGCTTGCCAAACACGTCTTCTTACTGTTTATATGTTGTTGAAACTACTATCTTTCTGTTCACAATGTCGTATAAATGTGCGCTTATGCCGGATTCATCGCTACCGACTGTCGGTCAAATTGGAGCCAGTCCCAATTCCAGCGACACAATCATTACAACAAATTGGTCTTAAATTGCTAATCGGGGTCGCGACGGTGTTTCTAAGACCGATTCTGGCACCGCGACACCGTGTTGGCAACTGTCTAGAGGAACCTATCTAGATAAATCAGAGCTAAAGAACTCCATTAAGAAGTGCACAACTTAATGCATTTGTAATATGTTATATAGATAGTTGCATGTATGGTTTTCTGTTTGTCTGCGTCATACAAACATGCCTGCAAGTATTAACCCAGCCGCCGTTCCACGCGTGCTTGCTAGCACACCTACATTCACACACATGTCACGCATTTTATGCAAAGTCATAAAATTATGTGCTAACCGTGAGCGGTGCAAACACATTTGTAAGACTGGTAACAGAAATCCGGAAGATCCGCAAACGAACCCGAATGAGTATCTACGGTTTGTCACGCACGCTCAAAAGGAGCTGGAATAGATTGATTGAATCTCGCGAGATTTCGGAAAGGTGACTTATTGAAATCTTAGCTTAATTAATGTGTCTGCTATTGAACAATAAAGCCTTATTACTATTAGGCATACACGTGTGCTCCAAGTAGAAAGTTATTATATTAATATAAGCTAATGTAATTTGTTCTTGTTCATAATACACACTATAGTATGTTTTATATACTCGTGATCAAAATATTTCTTAACATTAAACAGTCTTTAGCTCATGCTCGTCTTTGTCAAGTAGGACTTATATAAACCCATCAGTATTTCTACCGGATAAGCTTCGCGACACTACTCGATACAAGCAACCATAAAGTGGTCACAGAAACAGTTCATCGCACGATCAATGTTGGAACTGTTCGGACAATCAAGCAAGCATTTGTTGTTCTCGGTCGAGCAGCCGGTGTTGCACGCATCGAATGGCGTCATGGGAACAGCGGCAACGCTGAGGGTGCAGGCACACAGCAATGCGGCCGCCATCGCGATCGCCTGAAACCAGAAAGACAGACACCTTTCATGATTTGTCCACCGCCATTAGCCTTGACATAGTGGTTGTTATATAGGACGTACAAGCGTAACCGTCGTCTCACCGTGGCCCGCCACAATCTAGAACGTAACGTTCAGCATGGGTGTTTTATGACGGCACCGCGCCTGTGAAACGGTTTACAGGGCTGTCTCTGCCTCATAGACTCTTTCGAACTTTAAACGTCATCACAAGACGCATCTATTTAAAGCAGCATTCGCCGACAATTCATAAATAATATTTATTTAATAATTATTGCCATGTTTGATATCCTATACAATTTTATTGTTACTTTATTTTAGATAAGTTTATGCTAAGCACAATAGCAGTTTTTAAATACCTCATCTTATTTCACTGTAGTGTGGCTTGTTACTCTTTTGTATTAATTTTTGTTAATAGCATTTAATATTCTATGCTTATGATTTATACATACTTCTTACTTAATATGCTTACTCTGTAAGCATGACTATTGTATAGATACAAGCCATTTATAATTTCTTAATATTGTTGTATTTTAAGCGCCTTTGAAAAAAATTATATTCCGAAGATACGGCGCCGTACAAATAAAAACAAATTTCAAACAGGTCAGTCAATGGGCTGGGTCGAAAATGAGCGGAAGGTCTCTAACTAAGGTCTCCAACTAAGGTCTCTAACTAAGGTCTCTAACTAAGGTCTCTAACTAAGGTCTCCAACTAAGGTCTCTAACTAAGGTATCTAACTAAGGTCTCCAACTAAGGTCTCTAACTAAGGTCTCTAACTAAGGTCTCTAACTAAGGTCTCTAACTAAGGTATCTAACTAAGGTCTCCAACTAAGGTCTCTAACTAAGGTCTCTAACTAAGGTTTGGGTGTGTTGTTTTAACAAAAGCAAACCACGATATATATTTAATTTTTACACACAGAGTTTCACACAGGTAGGTCGAAATCGCTCGACACATTTTCCAAGGTGACCGGAAAACGGAATAATGACCACCAATAGGAAACGTAAATGTGGTCGGACAACAGAAGCAGTGATGTGCAGTAATTAATTAAAAAATACCAGTACATGTCTTTGTTTCGCTGTGTTTGTTTCACTTAGAATTAATGCAGTATCTTCATTTTATGTTGCCACACATTTAATGTCTGGACCCTGTCCTGATCCTAATGTCATCTGAGAGCGTCTGCGTTTGGTCCTATACTTTATTGCCACTTTCTTTATTGATGCTGTTGTTGATGTTGTTATTGTTAATGATATTGTTGTTGTTACTGCCGCTGCTTCCGCTGCTACTGGTGCTGCTGATTATGATGATGCGGCTGGTAATGGTACTGCTGCTCTTGATGCTGCCGATGATGATGCTACTGATGATATAGGCCATATACAGGTATATATATATCGTCTACTAGGTGTGACTCTATCTGAAGATCTGAAGTGGCAATCACACATAGACGAAATCACTACAAAAACATCGCAACGTCTATACTTCATCATCCTTCTCAAAAGAGCCGGCATTGACCCTCACCATCTCATCAACATATACACTTCAATCGTCCGATCGGTATTGGAGTACGCATGCCAAGTGTGGCACACGAGCCTTACAAAAAAGCAAACAAGACAGATTGGATACATCCAGAAACGGGCAATGCGGATCATTGTCCAAGATAAGTCGTACACCGAAGCCATCACCGCAGCCAATCTACCAACGCTGTCAGACCGGAGGGAGAAGTTATGTAGAACACTATTCATCAGCATGTAACAATCTACACATAAATTACATTATCTTTTGCCTCCCCTCCGGAAACTCCGTATACAACTCGAAACACGAGGACTTACTGTGTGCCGCGTTGCAGAACTGCAAGATTTCAGAACTCTTTTATACCATATGCTTTAAGACAATAGCAGTAATTATGAACTCATTTATACATTAGTAACCTTTTACATAATAGTAGTGTGCCATATAATTTATTTTATTATAGTATTGCCTGTTTTAATTTATGATTATGTCCTTCATATTTACCTTGTTTATTTACAAACATAACTTTAAACATGATGTACATGCACCTTTTAGGTTTGTTATATTTTAAGTCATATTTTTGTCTTAATTAATTTATTATCATTGGTTGTTTTACTGTGCCAATTGTATAATTCAACCGCTATAGTTGCCATTTTAATAAAATTATTATTATTATATTGCGCTAAAATGCTCGGCGACCCGAGCTCAGCATCGCACGTAAACAAAAGGGGTAAAGCAGTTTCTAATCGATCTAATCGACAGTTGGATTGGTATGATAAGGTGCTATGGCGGATATGCAATTTTAGGTTAGGTTTTTTATTTACTGCGAAATGTTATATTTCCTAGGGACTTCACGCTAACAGGGAGTGAGTTCCACAGAGTCGGTGCAACAACCGAGGAAACTCTAGTTCCGTCGTTTGTCTTAACACTGGGAACGAAAAGTAGATTATACATTTACATGACAGAAGCTTTCTGGGCTGTCTTGCAAGAATGAACCGTGAAGTGGTTGATTTATAGGGGAAGGTGGGGCATGTCCGGTGGATATGCAGTACTCTGGGGCATATCCGCACACCTGTGATCAATACATATTGATAACATATACGATTTTTAGTAGAGTTGAAGTTTAGTAGTTGGTAATAGTAAACTACTAAATATACATATTAGCAAGGCAAAATTGTAACCTTATGGCATAAACAGTTCACATTATATCTTAGGTGTGCGGACATGCCCTACCTTCCCCTAATTGTGCAGATCTTAAAAATAATGCGATATCGGACAGGGAATCATATAATGATATAATAAGTTGCACTGGGTGTGAGAAAGCGGGTAATTGCCCTTGACAAACAATTGTGCACTCGTTTAGGTTTCAATATGTGTAAGTGATTGCATGTTTATGACATTATAGTCTACGAAAATTTATTTGTAACTTACCAACGAAATATGTTAACGAAACCCGACCACGGAACATCGACGCAATTAACCGGTAGTGCTTCAAGACGACGATTGACGAGGCGGGCCTGTTCGTTATAAGTATATATATATATATATATATATAAGTATATAAGTTGCTGATTAAACAACGCGGGCGATGTGGTTGGTGGCGGCGGGTCACGTGGGGTGGGGGTCACGTGAGATGTGCGATACGAAATGGCACTATGCCTGGATGGTCATGCATATAGGACGCTTGCAAATACATCGACATTATAAATACATAACGGGCATAAATAGTTGACGCACGGTAATGCTGTATATTCCGACTAATAGAAGACAAATTGGTTCTGTTAGGCGGTTGATTCTCTCAGGCGAATTCTATATGTAAACGTACTCAAAATTACGTGGAAGTAAATGTACGTCAAACAATTGAGTTTTATTTCGTCCATACAGAAGTATTACATGGAAGCTATACAATTTCGTAAATCAGTATTCTTGAACGACAACATTTCTTAGCTAGACAACAGTCGTAAATCTCGCCAGTGCTGAAATAATATTTCAGTTTATGTAATGTTTTTGCACAAAGTAGCGTACCTTGCATTACACAAACTGATCTATTGTATAAAAAAAGCCTAGGGGTTATCCAGGAAAACCTGCTATCACTAAAATGTATACTTTTGTGTGTATCTGATTCTACCAAGCGGCGGACGTGATTAACTGGTACGTTTTAACACAACTGGAATTGCAATGATTCCATCCCAGCCATTTTGATTCTACTAAGAATCATTGTATTTTCATTCTACTACGCGGCTAATTCAACTGTAGAATCGTTCGTCTGTGAAACAGAAGCTAAAAAATCGATTCTTCCCCTTAAGCTCTGTCACGATCTGTCAGTGGATTGCTTCCTAGGAACTCAAAGGTTAGAAAGGTCCAGAGGTCGAGTGGATGTCGTGGATTCCTGTGGAGAACTTCCTGTGAACGGCATCACGTCAACCACGTACTTTACCATTATCCATTGCGTTATGCGCTGAATTCCGCTACTACTTGACGTAACTGGGGCACGGTTGAATACTTCCTACGCCTATGTCCCAATCCGGGATGCAGCTGGCGCGTCGTCGTGTTTTCTCGTGGCTCCCGTAAAAATCACCTCTTGGGCCACGACAGTTCAGCTCAAAACACAGCGTGTGTCAATGTGCTTGTCAGTGTGTTGTGTACAGCCTGGCACGCGCTTTCATAGCAGTAAGAAGTCATTGGAGTGCGATTGAGTGTTTACGCGTTATGTAAACATTGCAACCGCTTATTTTGACCAGTGTCAGTAACTTCTTCAGACAAGATTAACTGCACAACAGTCATAACAGTTGGGAAATGTTTGCTCTTATGTCTAGTGTGGCACGGTGGCTGTGTTGTAGAACCTCGGACTGTAGGTAGAGGTGACCGGGATTCCAAATCACCTGCTGCCGTTTCGAAACGTGGGTGATTTTGTTCACATCACATTACCTGTGTCTTTCGGAAGAGACAGTAAACACCCTTGGTCCGTTCTACCTGGTGTCTATGCCAGGGGAAGCAATACATCACTTACATCACATTCGGGGGGTAATACATCACACACAGGGAGTAATACATCACCCCCGCCTTCCTGCCTGCCTGCCTGCCTGCCTGCCTAAGTCCCTCCCTGCCTGCCTCTCTCCTCCTCTTTCTTCCCCTCTCTCTCTCCATCTGCGTCAACGCCACCACTGATGTATCGGTATTTAGCTGACTCGCCACCAGTGGCAAGATGGCCATCAAGATTCCGTTTACAGAGGCATTTCTGAGGTTGGGTTCTATTCACCTGCCAGCAACTGACCAGGCATATGGTGTGTATATTTGATAAATATTTCATAATCCGATATTTTAAAATCATGCATTATTTAAATAGGGTAACTATCAATATATGAACTATTCTGTGACGATATGCGCAGAATAATTGAGTTACGAGGTTTCGCTAAAGTTCGTCGAATTGATATATTTCTTGAAATACGGATTAATACGGATTACTGTACGCATGATCGACGATATTAAACAAAACGCATTTCTACCATTACGTTTTCGGTGTTATTTTTGAGTCAAATATAAATTTCAGTTGGATATTCCTGGAGTATTCTTGAAGCTATAAATATAACCTGTTTTAAATAAAGTACAAAACATTATATGGTATGTATGTCTGTCTGTGTGTGTGTGTATGCATGTATGTATGCATGTATGCATGTGTGTGTATATATATATATATATATATATATATATATATATATATGTATATATATACATATATATATATATATATATATATATATATATATATATATATATATATATATATATATATATATATATATATATATATATATATATATATATATATATATATATATATATATATATATATATATATATATATATATATATATATATATATATATATATATATATATATATATATATATATATATATATATATATATATATATATATATATATGTATATATACATACACACACATATATATATATATATATATATATATATATATATATATATATATATATATATATATATATATAAATATATATATATATATATATATATATATATATATATATATATATATATATATATATATATATATATATATATATATATATATATATATATATATATATATATATATTTATGCAATAACCAACACAAGTCTGATGTAGTAGAAATTGAAAAGGGCCAAATAAATGACGTTTTATTGCAAAGTGGACTGCTTATCACGTAGCCACTTTGGGAAGCACATTAACAGGAATGTGAGCTCCTCAAGGTAAACCAGACAGGAACTGAACACATGTACAGCCCCGTCCGGCAAGTTTCTCAGAGCCCACATTCCTACAAGCATGACCATAACATATATACATCAAAAATTCGTCATTAACATGTAATTCAAAGAATACAGACATTCCACCACCAATACACAAATTTAATTACAAACAGGTGGGGCCATTTCGCTAACCTATATACACATAAGCCAAGAATACCGATGAAGAAACAGGAAGCCTGTCTGCGCAGAAAACCCCATGAACACCAACTACTAGGGGATAAACCCCTGTGTTCATCTAGTATAAAGCGAAAAGTGGGGAAAGCGGTTTCGACATCTTCCAACTTCCTATTTCATCAACGATGTACAATCGCATTTTACACTAAGTACTGAAAATAAGGAAGGAAGGTGGGGAGGAGGGCGGATTTCGAGAGACAAATTTTCTAGACACAACTTCGCGATGCAGAGACTGGAACAGGAGTGAAAGATTCCAGCTGCTGGCTCTGGTTTGAACTGGTTTCCGTTAAGCCATGATTGGCTGAATATCGTGGAGTAATACAAATTATTTGGCGAAATAGTTCCGGTGTAGTCTCAGACAACCAGGGCAAGACTTGCCTTGGTTATCTCATAAAATCTGTTATGTAGCTGTAAGTTGCATAAATCCATTTATGCAATAACCAACACAAGTCTGATGTAGTAGAGATTGAAAAGGGCCAAATAAATGACGTTTTATTGCAAAGTGGACTGCTTATCACGCAGCCACTTTGGGAAGCACATTAACAGGAATGTGAGCTCCTCAAGGTAAACCAGACAGGAACTGAACACATGTACAGCCCCGTCCGGCAAGTTTCTCATAGCCCACATTCCTACAGGCATGACGATAACATATATACATCTAGAAGTCGTCATGAATATGTAATGCAAAGAATACAGCCAATACACAAATTTAATTACAAACAGGTGGGGCCATTTCGCCACAAGGTATATATATATATATATATATATATATATATATATATATATATATATATATATATATATATATATATATATATATAAATATATATATATACACACATATATATATATATATATATATATATATATATATATATATATATATATATATATATATATATATATATATATATATATACATATATATATATATATATATATATATGTATTTTACCATAAATAAATGTTTTTACTGAAATTTCAATATTTTATTGTATATAGAAAAGGATGTCAACAAACTGGAAATAGAAGAATTAGGGAACACGAAGAAGAGTTAGTAAAAGAACAAATTAGATTGACACATCTAGGAAATAATGTTTTTTGTTCGTTTATCGTCTTCTGTGAAATTTAATACTTTAAGATATTTAAGAGAACCACCACTGTGATACCCACATTGACAGCTTCAAGGACAGGATTTACACTGAATTAATGCATGAAAGTGGCCTAATGTGAATACCATATTTAGTTGATATCATGATGAGGTACACAACTAGGCAGGGTCATCAGTAGCCCGGTTTATCCAGGCTCCGCGCTGTGGCGCCACAGTTTGTCGCACACACCTTCGACTGGACACAGAGTGGGGTCTTCATTGTGACGGAAATTATGTATCAGTTGATACGATGCAATTCGAATTAACTTTAAGCTTTGATTATATTGACACAACTCTCCGACTGAAAAGTGATATCATGCAACAACAAAATGTTAGTGTAACATCTCGATAATGACGCTGATCGGCTGCTGGCGCTTCACTTGAACGGCTACACATAATGAGACCACGCCTCTCTCTCCTCTCGGCGGATTCACGAAGCCGAGCGAGAGTTGGATAAGCCAAGTCATCAAAGATGTGTTGGAGTCTCAGTGGAATATTTTTAACATCCCTTTATACATAGTCAGTAACTCTACGATGTCCTGGCGTGAACCTATAATATTTAACAAGATTTAACAAGTTTTTTCCAATGCAAAAAACCCAAATGCCAAGTGGACAATTAAACTATTGGCGTAGCAAGAACCAAACTCTTTTCATCTCTGTGTAACCTGACCTTCTGACACGTTTGTTAATTTTGTTTTTTAAGTATATTCGTTTAGCTGATGTTGTCCCGTAGACATGCGAGTGGCATGTGTAAGGGACGTAAACGTGACAAGTTGAGTATAATATGTAGATTGTGGAAAAATTCTAACATAAAGAGGTGCATTTAAAATTCAGCAACTGCCTCAGTGTGAATTTATCAATCATCGATTAATTGGCATGATTGAAGGCCCAGTTGAAATGTACAGTGCCAACACATGGGCGGATCCAGGGGTGTCCACCAAATGCCCAGGCACCCCCCCCTTATTCTGACACATCATGTCAGAATTAATTTGTCGAGACACCGCTTGGTGGCCCCCTCGTGCATTTATAACAGATAAACTAAGTACATTGCCACTGTTACGGCCATTTATCTCCCATGCAGTCGTTCTAATTTGCCCCTCTGCCCATCCTGTCTTATCATTTGTAAATCAGTGCGACAGACAACCTCCTTCAGCTACAGGCCTACAGCTCATTGTAAAGATGATTAGCGTCTGTGAAAAGCAGAATATCTCCCTGAGAAGCCACCGCCATGACGCCAAGCATCTCAAAACTAGTTAGATTTACGTCGATGAGGTTCTGCAAACGCATTTTGCGACACCAAACAGTGACTCCCTGTAGGCCTCGATGATAACACTGAACGAACTTAATGCCATGACCGGAGAGTCGATCCAGCAGAAGATCATGTCCGAAATTTGAAAGTTTTGTTTTTATTCCACCAGGGTTGACGAGGCCTGTGGCATACCAAGCACAGGACAGTTAAAGGTGCATCCTCAATCCGATTGTTTTGCTAGTTTTATTTCAAATTAATTCTGCGAAAAACCAAACCACCTAGTATCCACTGCAACATAATAGTTTATTTGTGTAACTTTCGCATGTAGTTTTTGTGAAATTATTAGACAAACTATAAAAATACTTAATGCTTGATCAAGGATTAAGTTACGTTAAAATCGAAATGGTGAAAATCACGATTTTCACCCCTGGTGAAATTTGTTAAGTTTGTCATGTGATCGGCGACATGATTGAAGTCACGCCCATGATCGACATTGATTCGCCCTGTGTTTACCATTTAGGATATCCACTATTTTTATACTTACCAGGTCTAATTTTTATTAAACATACTGCGCACATTACTTAAAATAGTCACACATTGCACATCTGGGCATTCATGAACCAGATTCGTGACGCTTCTCTCGTGTTACTCGGGAGTTACACGCGCAGCCATCGCCTATTAGGTCGTGCAGCCCCGGGGAGGGGGGGTACTGCCATACCAAAGCGGTGGAGGTGTGCCGCCAGAGCCCCATGGAGCACATGGAGAGAGAGAAATCAAGAAATGTATGGTCACCAAGAGAGAATTATTGAACAATTTATCTAATATCTATAAGTGTAAGGTAAGCCCGGGCGGAACGTTTTCACTGGGAAATTTCCTCTTTGATGAAAGAGAGAATTATGAGGTTCAATTGGGGCATAAAGAGAGAAAATTTACATTTTTTCTTCGGACAGAGAGAGAAAAATGGCCATAAACAGGGGCATTTGCGCGGCACATACATGTATACCTCAGTATAGGGAGTACCCCCCCCCCGGGCGTGCAGCTCGGCTTGGACTTCCTAAAGTTACACGGCCATGCATAATTATGAATATGACCGGGAAGACGAGTGGTGTGGCTGGTTTAATGCAGCCCAACAAACTCAAACGGTGCAATCGATCGTGCAGTGAACGTGTGCTCTGTCTCTACCATGATTTCACAAATAATGGCATTGGCGAACTTCTTTAAATTCTCCCAAGGGGTACTGCAAAACATGATCACATAGTTGGTGTCTGCACGAAGACAGTTGCGTCGAGTATATAAACCTTTGTAGAACGCGAAGAGTTCATCGTTGTGATAGACCGCATGTGTTCGCACAACTCTATCGCGGTGGTGAGGATCGACGTGTTCGAAACGATCACACAACTCTACCCCTGTGGTGAGGATCGACGTGTTCGACACGATCACACAACTCTATCCCGGTGGTGAGGTTCGACGTGTTCGACACGATCACACAACTCTACCCCGGTGGTGAGGTTCGACGTGTTTGACACGATCACACAACTCTATCCCGGTGGTGAGGATCGACGTGTTCGACACGATCATACAACTCTACCCCGGTGGTGAGGATCGACGTGTTCGACACGATCACACAACTCTATCCCGGTGGTGAGGATCGACGTGTTCAAAATGCCTACCTGGGCACCTCCTTTTCAAAGTCTGGATCCGTCCAATGCAACATTCCAATGCAACATTCTCTCTTATGTGTCTTTTAATAGAATTATGGTAAGACATGTGAGATGTCACGAATTTATGTTGTTGGTTAACAAATGGCCAACTGTATATATCAGAATGTCAGGATTTGTTCAATGAAGCAACACAAAATTAAAACTACGGTGGAAATATGTTCAGTTGCAAAGATGGCTTGTTTCACGGATAATTATCATTTAAACCCAAACTTAATGTAATGAGCGAAAACAAGAGCAATACAATTGTGTAGCTTCAACTTAAAGGTCCTCAATCAATTCGATTTCTTTGCTAGTCTCATTTCAAGTTAATTTTGCGAAAAAACCAAACCTACCTAGTATCCACTGCAACATGATAGCCTCTTTGTGCAACTTTTGTGTGTAGTTTTTGCAAAATCATCATACAAGCTATTACATTAGTTAATGTTTGTTCAAGCATTAACTGAAATAAACCTAGAAATGCTGAAAAATCGAGATTTTCACCCATGGTGAAATTTCCTAACTTGTGATCGACGCGAGAGGATGGAAGTCACGCCCATGATCAGCTTTGAACACAGTGTTTACCATTTTTGATATCCACTATTTTGATCCTTATCAGATCTAACGACTAAAGTGCATTCTTTCGATGATTTGGACACAAATAGTATTTGTTTTATTATATCGAGTGCGATTGTTACATAAACTACAACACACAACATACTTGGACACAAATGAACCGGATTTGCAATATGCTAAATAAGTTGAGGAAGTAGTTTTAAGTAAACACTTTAGTGAAACGAACAATACAATCACACTAAGTGTTAGCAGAATGTACAGTGTCTAGTATGGCTGCTTGCCAAACACGTCTTCTTACTGTTTATATGTTGTTGAAACTACTATCTTTCTGTTCACAATGTCGTATAAATGTGCGCTTATGCCGGATTCATCGCTACCGACTGTCTGTCAAATTGGAGCCAGTCCCAATTCCAGCGACACAATCATTACAACAAATTGGTCTTAAATTGCTAATCGGGGTCGCGACGGTGTTTCTAAGACCGATTCTGGCACCGCGACACCGTGTTGGCAACTGTCTAGAGGAACCTATCTAGATAAATCAGAGCTAAAGAACTCCATTAAGAAGTGCACAACTTAATGCATTTGTAATATGTTATACAGATAGTTGCATGTATGGTTTTCTGTTTGTCTGCGTCATACATACAAACATGCCTGCAAGTATTAACCCAGCCGCCGTTCCACGCGTGCTTGCTAGCACACCTACATTCACACACATGTCACGCATTTTATGCAAAGTCATAAAATTATGTGCTAACCGTGAGCGGTGCAAACACATTTGTAAGACTGGTAACAGAAATCCGGAAGATCCGCAAACGAACCCGTATGAGTATCTACGGTTTGTCACGCACGCTCAAAAGGAGCTGGAATAGATTGATTGAATCTCGCGAGATTTCGGAAAGGTGACTTATTGAAATCTTAGCTTAATTAATGTGTCTGCTATTGAACAATAAAGCCTTATTACTATTAGGCATACACGTGTGTTCCAAGTATAAAGCGAAATGCAAGCTCTTGTTTATAATTATTAGTATATTAATATAAGCTAATGTAATTTGTTCATGTTCATAATACACACTATATTATGTTTTATATACTCGTGATCAAAACATTTCTTAACATAAAACAGTATTTAGCTCATGCACGTCTTTGTCAAGTAGGATTTATATAAACCCATCAGTATTTCTACCGGGATAAGCTTCGCGACACCGCTCGATACAGGCAACCATAAAGTGGTCACAGAAACAGTTCATCGCACGATCAATGTTGGAACTGTTCGGACAATCAAGCAAGCATTTGTTGTTCTCGGTCGAGCAGCCGGCTTTGCACGCGTCGAATGGCGTCATGGCGGCAACGCTGAGGATGCAGGCACACAGCAATGCAGCCCCCATCGCGATCGCCTGAAACCAGAAAGACAGACAACTTTAATGATTTGTCCACCGCCATTAGCCTTGCCATAGTGGTTGTTATATAGGACGTACGAGCATAACCGTCGTCTAACCGTGGCCCGCCACAATCTAGAACGTAACGTTCAGCATGGGTGTTTTATGACGGCACCGCGCCTGTGAAACGGTTTACAGGGCTGTCTCTGCCTCATAGACTCTTTCGAACTTTAAACGTCATAATTAGACGCATCTATTTAAAGCAGCATGCGCCGACAATTCATAAATAATATTTTTTTCTGGTAACTAATAATTATTGCCACATACATGTTTGATATCCTATTCGATTTTATTGTTATTTTGTTTTAGATAAGTTTCTGCTAAGCACAATAGCAGTTTTTAAATACCTCATCTTATTTCACTGTAGTGTGGCTTGTTACTTTTTTGTATTAATTTTTGTTAGTAGCATTTAATATTCTATGCTTATGATTTATACATACTTCTTACTTAATATGCTTACTATGTAAGCATGACTATTGTATAGATACAAGCCGTTTATAATTTCTTAACATTGTTGTATTTTAAGCGCCTTTGAAAAAAATTATATTCCGAAGATACGGCGCCGTACAAATAAAAACAAATTTCAAACAGGTCAGTCAATGGGCTGGGTCGAAAATGAGCGGAAGGTCTCTAACTAAGGTCTCTAACTAAGGTCTCTAACTAAGGTTTGGGTGTGTTGTTTTAACAAAAGCAAACCACGATATATATTTAATTTTTACACACAGAGTTTCACACAGGTAGGTCGAAATCGCTCGACACATTTTCCAAGGTGACCGGAAAACGGAATAATGACCACCAATAGGAAACGTAAATGTGGTCGGACAACAGAAGCAGTGATGTCCAGTAATTAATTGAATAATACCAGTACATGTCTTTGTTTCGCTGTGTTTGTTTCATTTACAATTAATGCAGTATCTTCATTTTATGTTGCCACACATTTAATGTCTGGACCCTGTCCTGATCCTAATATCATCTGAGAGCGTCTGCGTTTGGTCCTATACTTTATTGCCACTTTCTTTATTGATGCTGTTGTTGATGTTGTGTTTGTTGTTGTTATTGTTGATGATATTGTTGTTGCTACTGCCGCTGCTTCCGCTGCTACTGGTGCTGCTGATTATGATGATGCGGCTGGTAATGGTACTGCTGCTCTTGATGCTGCCGATGATGATGGTACTGATGATATAAGCCATATACAGGTAAATATATATATATATATATATATATATATATATATATATATATATATATATATATATATATATATATATATATATATATATATATATATATATATATATAAAGTGTTAATACACACAAATATCCAAGCGAGCACTCGAGGTTAGAGGAAGCGACACGACGCAGTAGATGCACCCAGGCGTACCTTGTCTAAATCACTATAAAGGCACTTCTATTCAATTACTGTACTCGTACAACAGTTGGCCAAAGTATACCGCGTCGTGCTCTTACCGTAGACTTCATTGTGTCTAGACGTTCATTCAGCGCCAAGTGGTATTCTACAACAAAACAACAATCGTAGTTTTACGAGCGGTTAAACTAGTGTTTACAAAATATCCTGTTGGAACTCGCATGGCAACACTTAAATCACGGTCAAATGCATATACTTTGCATCTTATTATCGACCCCCAAATGACCACCTCCAATCCCTTGAAGCCCTCCACGACTCCCTAACTAAACTATACAGATCACAAAAAAACTCCCCCTAACGTAGTCATAGCTGGAGATTTTAACCTCCCTGATATCAACTGGACAAATCACCAGACCACTAATAACAGCACTGCCAGCAAGCATAACAAACTACTAGACATAACTAACGACTTTGGGCTGCAGAACATGGTAAACGACCCCACACGCATTGCTTCTGGCAACATTCTTGACCAAATACTCACCTCAAATTCCTCCATTATCATCAACACCCACACCACTCCTGGTATGAGCGATCACGAATCCGTGACCTTCAATGTCAACTTAAACCCAGTTCGCAACAAGAAACCCCCACCAAGTTTATAGTTACAAATCAGCAGACTGGGACCAACTCAAAGACGACATAGACAAACTAAATCTTCAGTACTTCGACATCGACCCCAACTCACAGGATATAGACATAAACTGGACCTTTTTCCGCGAACGTCTGACTACCTTGTTTAACAATAACATACCTAGACGATACACAAAAGCTAAAACGCACCTCCCCTGGATAACACGTGAACTACTTAGAATGCAGAGAAGACGAAACAAAAGCCACAAAAAGGCAAAGCAAACTGGACTAAACAGTGACTGGGACAAATTTAAGGAACTCCGAAAGCAAGCTACTAAAGCATTAGCAAAATCCTACAAAGACTATGTTAACAACCACACTGGAGACAGCCTGAAAACTAATCCAAAACGATTCTGGTCATTTATCAAGGCAAATAAACGAGAAAACATTGGCATCCCCACACTTAGAGTAAACGACCAACCAATAATTAATGATCGAGATAAAGCAAATGCCCTAAACAACCAATTTAGCTCTGTATTTACCCATGAGAAGCACCCCATCCCCCAAATAACCCCCTCTACTTACCCCAACATCCCCCTTCTCGAAATTGGCATAGATGGCGTAATAAAGCAGCTGGAAAATCTAAACCAGAACAAAGCTGAACTCCCAGCCAGAGTCCTTAAAGAAACTGCAAAGCAGATAGCTCCCATCATCACCCAAATTTTCCAACAATCATACAACACAGGTAAACTTCCTAATGACTGGCTACAAGCATTAGTAACTCCTATACACAAAAAGAGCCATACATCTGACCCAGCTAACTACAGACCCATATCACTAACCTGCATCCTCTGTAAAGTAATGGAACATATCATCCTAAGCAACATGTGGAAACACCAGCACAAGCGTAACATCATTCTCCACTTCCAACCCGGATTCCAGTCGGGACTGTCTTGTGAATCTCAACTCATTGAGACAGTCTACGACTGGATGACTGCTATGGACAACAAGACCCAAATTGACGCAATCCTGCTTGACTTTGCTAAATCCTTCGACAAAGTGCCTCACCTGCGTCTTCTATCAAAATTGACCTCCAACGCAATCACTGGAAACACTCAAAATTGGATCAAATATTTTTTATCCAACCGCAAACAGAGAGTCTCAGTTAACGGTGCCCTGTCGGACATCACAGATGTCACATCAGGTGTCCCACAGGGTTCAGTTCTAGGACCTGTCCTCTTCTTACTCTACATAAATGACATAAATGGGAACATCAAATCTTCTATACGCCTTTTTGCAGATGATAGTATTATATATCGTAAAATTTCTTCCAAAACCGACCACGAAATTCTCCAAACTGACCTAAGCCAACTCCAAACATGGTCAGACAAATGGCAAATGGAATTTAATGTATCTAAATGCGTCCACCTTCCAATAACAAACAAAACTAAACCCAGCACACACAAGTACTCGCTTTCTGGCCAGCCATTATCCACCATTGGATTCCAAATTAACCTGGACAAGTCACGTCACTGACATTTCTTCAAAATCTTCGAAATGTTTAGGCATGATTAAACGAACTCTTGGCCCATGTAAACCCGAAGTTAAGCAAACAGCCTACAACTGCTAATCCGGCCAAAACTTGAGTACTCTTCACCCATATGGAATCCCCACACCTTTTCACAAGTTAAAAGCCTTGAAAGAGTGCAACACTCTGCTGCCAGATTTGTTAAAAATGATTACAGACGGAACACAAATCCAGCAGATCTAATTACTGCCCTTGGATGGCCAACCCTCGAACGAAGGCGCATTATCAAACAAGCCACTACCTTCTACAAAATTCTAAACAACATTATTGAGATCACCCCCCCTCCAGGCCTACTAACTCGCTCTCGAACCCGTGGACAATACATAGCCCCCAAGTGTCGTATAAATGCAATGGTCTTTTCATTTTATCCCAGAGCCATTCGCATATGGAATATGATTCCATCAAAAATTACCAACATAAAAAACCCAAAATCATTTCAAGAAGCTATTATGGAACTCCCTTTCACCACACCTCCTCACCTAAACTGCCTTTAAAACACAGTGCTCAGCGTAAACTTATCCAAGGTGTGGGTATGGAGACTGTCTATGTGTGCATGTGGCAAGGCAGCGACAGTATCCATACACACAACCAACCTACTAAAAATTTTCGTTTAACATCCTATACATAAAATAAATAAAACTATCAGATAAAAACCATTTCAGCAACATTAATGATACTAGTCTTTTAATCGAATGTACCACCCACAGCGCATGCGCACAGTCCACCACAAACTCCTGCGTTAGCCCAAGTTTGGGCTGTTTGGAGTAAACCACTTGAGACTTGAGACTTGAGAAGTCGATTGATTTTATAGGCAGCTCAACACCGCACGTGTTTGTCCAGCTACAGTCAGGGCTAAATCTCACTACACTAAGATCTACATCTGTAGCTGAATTACACCGAATGTTGTGAATCACTTGAGCGTATATAGTATTTATAACTATTTACTTTCACATGGTTTGTGCCTATGTAGACCCCCTATGTAGACCCCTGTGTAGACCCCCTATGTAGACCCCCTGTGTAGAACCCCTATGCAGACCCCCTGTGTTTGTTGTACCTTCAGTTTTGAAAATGTGAATAACGAACTCAGTATTGGCCTATCGGTCATTAAAGTTGCATCAGCAAACCAGTTGAATCGAATATGTAAATTGTGTAAAATATTTGGTAGCTTTAAAACGGGCGTTCTATCCAGTATCTTGCATGTAAATAATGTGAGGAAATAATACGTTAAATGTAATATGCATGTACAAATACTTTGGGATGAAATACTTTGCTGACAGGATATTTCCGACATGGCTGCCAGTGGTATACATATATCATTTGAATATGATGTATTTGTAAGTTGCAACTGAGAAGAAAAACTGTATCTAAGTCATTTGGAATATATTATACAATACAATACAATACACTATAAAACACTTATATTGCGCTAAAATGCTCGGCGATCCGAGCTCAGCATCGCGCCTAAACAAAAGGCGTAAAGCAGTTTCTAATCGATCTAATCGACGGTTGGATTGGTATGATAAGGTGCTATGGCGGATATGCTATTTTAGGTTACGTTTTTTATTTAGTGCGAAATGTTATATTTCCTAGCGACTTCACGCTAACAGGGAGTGAGTTCCACAGAGTCGGTGCAACAACCGAGGAAACTCTAGTTCCGCCGTTTGTCTTAACACTGGGAACGAAAATTAGATTATACATTTACATGACAGAAGCTTTCTGGGCTGTCTTGCAAGAATGAAATGTGAAGTGGTTGATAGATAGGGGAAGGTGGGGCATGTCCGGTGGATATGCAGTACTCTGGGGCATATCGGCGTACCATTGATCAATACATATTGATAACATAAACGATTTTTAGTAGAGTTGAAGTTTGGTAGTTGGTAATAGTAAACTACTAAATATACAGATTAGCAAGGCGACATTGTAACCTTGTGGCAGTACAGTTCACATTATATCTTAGGTATGCGGACATGCCATACCTTCCCCTAATTGTGCAGATCTTAAAAATAATGCGATATCGGACAGGGAGTCAATGCATTGATATAAGAAGTGGTACTGGGTGAGAGAAGCGAGGAAACCGGGTAACTGCCCTTGTCAAACAATTGTGCACTCGTTGAGGTTTCAAGATGTCTAAGTGACAGCAATATAGTGAAAAAATAAATTGCAATAGTCAAGTCTACAACTCCAATAGTAACATGTACATGTCATGCATATTCTGTATTTCTGATTTCAGCTACGAGCGATTGCATGTTTATGACATTATAGCCTACGAAAATGTATTTGTAACTTACCAATGAAATATGCTAACGAAACCCGACCACGGAAAATCGACGCGATTAACCGGTAGTGCTTCAAGACGACGATTGACGAAGCGGGTCTGTTCGTTATAAGTATATATATATATATATATATATATATATATATATATATATATATAAATATATAAGTTACTGAATAAACAACGCGGGCGATGTGGTTGGTGGCGGTGGGTCACGTGGGGTGGGGGTCACGTGAGATGTGCGATACGAAATGGCACTATGCCTGGATGGTCATGCATATAGGACGCTTGCAAATACATCGAGGTTATAAATACATAACGGGCATAAATAGTTGACGCACGGTAATGCTTTGGACTCCGCCTAATAGAAGCACTTCGGGCCAGACAATTCTCTCAGACGAATTCCATATGTAAACGTACTCAGAATGACGTGGAAGTAAATGTACGTCAAACAATTGAGTTTTATTTCGTCCATACAGAAGTACTACATGGAGGCTACATAATTTCGTAAATTAGTATTCTTGAACGACAACATTTCTTAGATAGACAACAGTCGTCACGTGAATCTCGCGAGTGCTGAAATACTGTTTCAGTTTATGTAATGTTTTTGCACAAAGTATCGTATCTTGCATTAAACCTGATCTATAGTATAAAAAACCTAGGGGTTATCCAGGAAAACCTGTTAACACTCACTAAAATGTATACTTTTGTGTGTATCTGATTCTACCAAGCGGCGGACGTGATTGGGTTAACTGGTGCGTTTTAGTACAACTGGAATTGGAATGACTCCGTCCCAGCCATTTTGATTCTACTAAGAATCATAGTATTTTATTCTACTAAGAATCATTGTATTTTCATTCTACTATGCGGCTAATTCAACTGTAGAATCATTCGGTAGTGAAACAGAAGCTAAAAAAATCGATTGTTTCCCTTAAGCTCTGTCACGATCTGTCAGTGAATTGCTTCCTAGAAAGTTAAAGGTTAGAAAGGTCAAGAGGTGAAGTGGATGTCGTGGATTCCTGTGGAGAACGTCCTCAGGTGGATGACATCACGGCAATCACGTACTTTACTGCTATATATTGCGTTATCGCATATCCGTCATTCGCTGAATTCCGCTACTACTTGAAGTAACCGGGGCACGGTTGAATACTTCCTACGCCTATATCCCAATCCGGGATGCAGCTGGCGCATCGTCGTGTTTTCTTGTGGCTCCCG
>BSQZ01000013.1:6619781-6717281 GCA_033239005.1 Lamellibrachia satsuma | reverse complement strand
GGTATGTTACGTATTGCCTCAATGGTAAAGCATATATGTTACTACAACTTGCCCCGTTAGTTGTCACAACTTGCCCCCTTAGATGTCACAACTTGCCCCGTTAGTTGTCACAACTTTCCCCGTTAGTTGTCACAACTTGCCCCGTTAGCAGTAACAACTTGCCCCGTTAGGTGTCACAACTTGCCTAGTTAGCAGTAACAACTTGCCCCGTTAGCTGTCACAACTTGCCCCGTTAGGTGTCACAACTTGCCTCGTTAGCTGTCACAACTTGCCCCGTTAGCTGTCACAACTTGCCCCGTTAGCTGTCACAACTTCCCCGTTAGTTGTCACAACTTGCCCCGTTAGCAGTAACATCTTGCCCCGTAAGCTGTCACAACTTGCCCCGTTAGCAGTAACAACTTGCCCCGTTAGTTGTCACAACTTGCCCCGTTAGCTGTCACAACTTGTTTCATTAGCTGCCACAACTTGCCCCGTTAGCTGTCACAAATTGCCCCGTTAGTTGTCTCAACTTTCCCCGTTAGCTGTCACAACTTGCCCCGTTAGTTGTCACAACTTGCCCCGTTAGGTGTCACAACTTGCCCCGTTAGGTGTCACAACTTGCCCCGTTAGGTGTCACAACTTGCCCTCGTTAGCTGTCACAACTTGTTTCATTAGCTGCCACAACTTGCCCCGTTAGCTGTCACAAATTGCCCCGTTAGTTGTCTCAACTTTCCCCGTTAGCTGTCACAAATTGCCCCGTTAGTTGTCTCAACTTTCCCCGTTAGCTGTCACAACTTGCCCCGTTAGTTGTCACAACTTGCCCCGTTAGGTGTCACAGCTTGCCCCGTTAGGTGTCACAACTTGTTTCATTAGCTGCCACAACTTGCCTCGTTAGCTGTCACAAATTGCCCCGTTAGTTATCACAACTTGCTCCGTTAGCTGTCACAACTTGCCCCTTTTTTAAATTGTAATACTTTAGGAGACCATTACAAAAGTTTCGATCAGGAAACAATACGAATTACAATCCTTTAATATGCTGATTTTTCTAAAACTAGCATACACAAGTGACAGCACATTTTTAGATTTATCTGAAACAGTTGACTATTTTTATACCCTATTTGACGTATATGTTCCAACAGTGATGCCTTTCTTTGATCTAATTCATTAAATATATCACTTTGGCTGCTTCACGTAATATAGGACATACATCCAAAAGTAATGTACAATGTACAAACATTTCTCTAAAATCTGTGCACATATTTGAATTAATTTTTTTTGTAGAAAAGCAGAGCGTGAACATGAACTGTATTACATATGTCCAAGACCCACATTATACGTGACTATCAGGTCGGTAAATGCATCACAACCTGGCGATAGGCCTTTAGCATTGATGCTTAAAGTGATTTTATTGTTTTGTAGCCATCATACATAATAGACTCTCGCTGTATTAAAGGTGTTTTTTCTTGTTTTTATTTGAAGTGTGTCTAGACATGCCCATGGCTTGGCGATGCCCCTTTTTATTGTTAGGATTTTCATAATAGCTATGATGTTTTGTTTTGAGTGTCACCAAAATCCCGCATGACAAAGACATTCTCCTTGAATTTTATTACGGAATAAAGATGCCTCATACAATATATATTTATTCATGTTAGACATATTTACATCCATGCACTTAAGTTAATATATTGAAAGCATTATATATTGCCTAGTTTGATTTATTTACGATAAGGCATAAAGTATTGTACATAGATGCCGCTTGTGTCTCCCGATAGGGTACATTTTATACATTAGTTGTTGTCAAATCATGTGACAAATATGTTTTCCTTCGAAAAAGGAATAAATATTGTTCTGTAATGACAATTTACACACATTTCTCCAGAATGAATTTTTTTAAATACATAATGTTAATTATGTGATGCATAATTAATATAATAATTTAATGTTTTGGATATATGACATTTCATTGCAAAATATCCGTCGCACTCAGATATTAATGATGCATAGAAGTAAGAAAATCTGTGAGATTTTGTATAATGCCTGGTTCATGATTATATATTTCAAATAACGTTCCCATTTACTCTTTCGCGAACTTTGTTGGGTTGGCCCTTAAATGTTGTCCTTACAAGCAGCGTGAATGTTCAAAAACAAGGTTGACACATATCTCAGGATGGCGGGTTACACATGTAGACGAACATGATGGGACTCTCAATAAGCCAGTGGTTAATTCCTTGTCCACTTACTATCTGGGCCTTTGGCTTGGATGGCAAATCTGGTTAATTCTTGTTAAAGTATGGGAATAACACTGATAGGACGACTCTTCAGTCAGTTTCACAGGCTTGTAGCCATCTTTCACATCGATCACCGTGCTAATCTACTTGATACCTAGCTGACTCGACAGGTCAACTGGTGTAGGTCTCTCGTTCCTTTCACATCAATCACCGTAATAACCTACTTGATATCTCGCTGACTCGACAGGTCAACTGGTGTAGGTCTCTCGTTCCTTTCACATCAATCACCGTGATAACCTACTTGATACCTCGCTGACTCGACAGGTCAACTGGTGTAGGTCTCTCGTTCCTTTCACATCAATCACCGTGATAACCTACTTGATACCTCGCTGACTCGACAGGTCAACTGGTGTAGGTCTCTCGTTCCTTTCACATCAATCACCGTGATAATCTACTTGATACCTCGCTGACTCGACAGGTCAACTGGTGTAGGTCTCTCGTTCCTCACGTTCAATGGCCTTGGATCGAGGCATCTTCGCAGAGATCCATTCCGCGTCTCCGTGATGACCAAATGGTGGACCTGGTCAGTGGCTCGTATAATCTGGCGATCATTCCACCACATTATGGCTTGTGTAGTGTCTTTCTAAGCTGTTTCTAAATATGCAAATGTTTATGTACTCAGTGAGTAGAGCAGCTTTTGTCAGAAGCGCGTGGACGGGCTTGCATCCTTCCCAAAAATGACCTCAGCATCGGTTACGAAAAACATCGTACGCTGACTATTTTGTGGACAGGCTAATAGTAGATATTTTATCAATATGCCTTATCTTTGTATCTCCGAATGTCGTTAGGGGCTATGCCTGCTTCAGTCCTTGTCTGGTTTGATGCGCTTGTAAGCTTGAACATTATGGCATAAACATGTAGAATTAGAATGCTTTACAAGCTACATATACAACAGACAGAAATATGTTGAATTAAGAACACCCAATCAGCCGCAGAAACAATAATTACAGGGGTCCCTGAAGGGTCAATTCTAAGACCTCTGCTATACATTAATGATCTAGCATTGGCTAGTAACACATTTACACCCATCATGTATGCTGATGAAACCAACCTGCTCAGCACACTAGATAACTTCACGAGTAATCACACAACCATCATAATTAATCAAGATAACATACTGGCTAGCGGTGAATAAGCTTTCCCTGAACGCAAAAAAATTTTTTATAGAAAAATAAATATTGAAAACTAACGAGATCCCTATTATTTAACTCAATCGTATGGCAATTGAACATGTATCACACTTAAACATTTCTTGATTTTCTCATAGATCCTAATCTAATATGGTACCCTCTCATCAATTATATCGAACAAACTATCAATAATATGTGGAATTACATCTAGATTAAAACACAATGAGGCAGTGTATATCTTGAAAATAATCTACAATTCACTATTACTATCTCACCTAAATTATGGAATAACTGTTTGGGGTTTCAATGTAGGACCACGAATAACTAAGTTGCAAAAAAGCAATTAGAACTTTATCAATCAGTAAGTATAATTCACATGCCACACCTTTATTTAAGAATCTTGAACTACTAATGGCAGATGATATTTTTAAACTCCCATGTTTCAAATTTTCATACAAATATGAAAACGAAAAATCCCAAATTAGTTCAAAGACATGTTTCTATCACAGGAAAATACAATAACGAGACCAACAAATAACCAGATGGGCACCTCAACGTTTCAGTCACATGGGAAATAACGTTCCAAATTACAATAATTATGACATTCAAGTGAAACATACTAATCCCATTAATAATATTGCCGCCTTTGCATCAATCACGAAATTACATAATTAACTCAAGAGAATTGTCTCCTAAAAATCGTACTCCAAAAACTAAAATGCCACGGCTTTATAAACTATGCAAGAACGAATTTAATTACCAAATATGAGATAGAATGCCTTATTCCAAATTTATATATATATATATATATATATATATATATATATATATATATATATATATATATATATATATATATATATATATATATATATATATATATATATATATATATATATATATATATATATATATATATATATATATATATATATATATATATATATATATATATATATATATGCGGCATACCAAAACCAGGCTTTTCGAGTCAAATGGACAATTCCATATTATTACTGATTCAAATAGAGGATATTCATAGCAAATTACATCAAGATGAACATTGTACCTTACTCGATATTCCAGTTGAAGCGCATACGTTTGTGGAATATCACTTCCGAGAAAATAAGCTTTTAAAAAACCGACCTGAAAAATTGGTCTTCTGCAACATAACCATAGCAACCACACATTTATAATGCTCCAATCTTCATGTAATTTTGCACATACTTAGCGATAGTGTATACACAGAAGATGTAGAACCACAACCAATTATGTTTCAAGTGTAATTATTTCATCTCTGCAAAAAGATGATTTCCTCGTGTAAGACATGTCTAACAGCATTTTACTAACCACAACAGAATAATTGTAATATTTTCCAAAATGCTCAGAAGTTAAGTAATTACCAACATTTTAAGCAGTGAATAAGCAATGGACTATGGGAGAACATGATTTGATAATAACCTGTTGGGCAAAATCAAAGCTGTAATGAAAGGAGATATCGGAAGAGTTGGGCTGATGTGGTCCGAGGACAAGATCATGTGTTATGGCCGTCTGCTTCGCCGCTGCAGCAAGGTTGTTTGTTGTATTTGGCCCAGGCAAAAGTGACCAGTCGCAGGTGGTCCTCTTGTCGCTGAAGGGCTGCAGACTTCTGCTCCTCGGCATGTTTGATCAATACCAGAAACACTATAGTTGCAAGCCTCCCTAGGCCCAAGCACATAACATTGATATGCTAAATGCATATATGATATTATTAAAAATATTATGCACTTTATGTATAATATTGTATTGAAATAAAAGTATTGCTGTCAGATAAAACTCTGATACTGGTAGTTCCTAAAGGATACATAAGGATAACGAGTGCTTACTTCATAACCATGGTGTTGTTCTGCTGACACACCCAGCAAAGGTCACTCTTTGGATTCGCCACAACAACGTAGGGGAGAAGTTGCTTCCACAGCTGACAGAAGGCCCTCAGCTTCATCTTTCGAATCACAAGCGGGCAGACTGCGGTGTCGTACAGCTGCCATATCGCCTTGCGGGTTAAGTGGCTTGGTAGGACACGCAGGTCATCCCTTGCAAACACATGCACTCGGCCGGGGAGTACAAGGTCATGCTTGTCAGCAAAAGTTGAGCAGAAACTCAGTGACATACTTCACGTCCTCCAGTGTCAACGCTGTCTTTGTTCTACCACCTGCAAACGCAGCATTACATGTATCTAAATTACTTGCTCAACACAAAACAAGTAATTACGATAATATATATACATGAGGTATATTCTAATTATATTGATCTGTAAAAAATAAGTATTAAACATATATATATATTTACCTGACTTTTACGTCTTGGGACGAGGCCGTTCTGCTGATAATGCCTTTTCAGGTTGGTCAGCTTTTCCTTGTTGATGTCGGCCAAATAGAGGAACGTGTCACGGCAAATGTGGCGATGCTCAAAATAGAAGCACCTGTATGAATTAAAATCTTATTCAAAACATTGCCAACTCTGTGTGCTACGAACATTTTATAAGTGCACATGTATATTAATGTATATAAATGAGATATATGGTAGACGTACCTGATGCGTGACTTCTTCCTATCGGCCTTGCTGTGCTTCGTGTTTAATGTCTGCTGCGTGGCATTGATTGAGCAGCAGATCATACCCAGAAGAATCAGGTCTTTTTCCCCATTTGTCAGCTCCTGCATGTTGACCTTAAAGGAGAACAACGAAAAACGAATCAGAATGTTCTGAGTCGTGTTTAATATACTCACAAGTCAAAATAAATAAACAACCCACGGGTACTTGACTTAAAAGTAAAATAACCGGTAAATATAAAACACACCTGACTCATCTGCATAAACTTCCGGACAATAAACCGGTAAAATAGCAAAACAAACCTGATAGAGTCTTGCTCCTGGTTGGAGAAACCATCGATGAAACGTGTGTCCGCTGGTCCCATCTTGCAATGGCAGTGGCATCGCTTCTGTGGCACATCCACAAAGTCGAACACTTCCTCCGCTTTGCTAAGGGCAGCGGCGACTCCAGAATAGTGCTCTTCAGTGTCACTGTAGTCGACATTAGCTGGGGCTTCAGCTGGCTCAGTGACTGAGACCTCAGGCTTAGCAAAGCCAATGGTGTATGGCTCCTCCCAGTCAATATCAGATTCTACAATCATCCATTGAACAATCGTCAGTGGCTATACAGAATTGCAAGCCAGTGGCATGTGCCATGGGTCAATAAATTAATTAAGTACAGAGAGTTAAATAAACTTAATGCTAACCATGTCATAATAAAAAAATAACAGAGCCCTGGCCTTAGCCTAGGCTAGGGATAGCCCTATCTATTTTCATAGTAGATCACGATCAATTTTGTCTATTCTGGCCTTGTTTATTACAGTTACACGCCGACAACATATTGTCCTATCATTGTGTCCACTAGGTGTATTCTACAAGTAGAGGCTATCTTAATTAGCTTGAATATATAATACGTGTAAACCTAACAGACGCTCACTGTAACTGACACTGACAGCAACAGAATGTCAACAAAGCAGACGAAAACAAAGAGTGACTTACCGGCTTCTCCGTCGTCAGAACTCGCTTCGGAATCATCCAAAGCAAAGTAAACTGCGATTACTGCAGCTAAGTTGGTGTCTTGTCTTGTCTTGTAGTAAAACTGGCCAACACTCCTGTGGAGTCAAACGGTCATGGTTGGGTGCGCATGGTATTTAGTCATGTTTGTTTGGGACTAAGTGTGTGATAGCTTGTTTAATTGCTGTGGTTCTGTGATGTTGACTATTGCGTCTGGTAATGAATTCCAATCTTTTATTGTTCGGGAAAAATAAGGTTACTCCCTCGCGCACAATCCAGCTCGATAGCCAAATTAGCTTCTTTCGAAGACATTACGAAGGAAATAACGAACGGGACTTCCAATACCAGTGAGCGAAAATATAACGGATTGCAAGTGCAGCCGGGTTAAACTGGGGTCACCAGCTGACTGCGCACGCGCGCTTCCACTGTTGGCCAATCAGCGAACGTTTTCATGACCTCCTTAGTAACAAAGGAGATTTGTTGATGGATAAATTATGTTAATTATGAGCTGTTTCATTGGTTTAGAGCAAGAGTTTCCCACTCAAACCTGTCGCTGACGTCACAAACTTTCCAGACATGTATAACATGAGGGGTTTCCCGCTTGTAAATAAGCGAAGACGGTCGTTCAAAAACGCGCTAAAATGCTTTTGTTTTAGACGCATCAGCAGTGAAGTTAATTAGCGGCTTGCATAAACTGCTAAATATTACTACTTTTTATACTATTTCAGCGTATATATTCTGGAAATATGGAAAGACGAAAGATTTTGCTGACTTATTCCGCTAGTAACCCACTTTCGACATTTTGATGGTATGGCGACTAACTACTCTCTGGCGCAGAACGGCGCTTTGCGAAAAGCGCCTGGTTTTGACGTGCCGCATATATATATATATATATATATATATATATATATATATATATATATATATATATATATATATATATATATATATATATATATATATATATATATATATATATATATATATATATATATGTGTAATACAAACATACTTTCATTTACTTACATTGTTTAACTAGAATTGAGTGCGTCATGCATCTTTGTAAAAAATGTAAAAATGAAGGCCAGGTATTTCAACAATTTCATATAGTCCACTTACTAAAAATAACGATAATTTTTATTCAACACAGTCTTGTTCAACAGTATTTCAATTATATTATGTTCACGTAGAATTATATATTATTATTTATATTATCAGGGTCATGGTGTCCTGTACGCCAGCGATCTGTCAAGTCTTAGTGCAGGTCTCCATGGATCAATAAACATGCTATTAACAATCGTCATGTATTTTAACTGTATTCTTATGTTCATGGTTTGATCCTAATCTCTTCCCTCCCTCCCTCCCTCCCTCCCTCCCTCCCTCCCTCCCTCCCTCCCTCCCTCCCTCCCTCCCTCCCTCCTCCCTCCCTCCCTCCCTCCCTCCCTCCCTCCCTCCCTCCCTCCCTCCCGCCAAAGTGACATAATTGGGCTGTATACAACCCATGGTAATCTTTGTAATCCACGAGAAACAATATATTATGCACGTTTTGTTACGTGTGTTTTCATGTGTGGAAGTCAAGCCGCCTGACTCCTCTGTTGAGCGTATAAGAAAGAGTCGAAGCCTATTGTGTATACCAAGATTGTCACCATTCCTTCGCTTTTTCGCCCACGTCACATGCTTGTCGTTAGATTCCAGTAGCTCACAGTAGTCGCTTGCTTAATGTCCACTAGATGGCACAACCAATCACAGTTGACTCATGGCTGATTTCCACTGTATAACCACAACACATCCATGTACTTGAGAGGGTAAAAAACATCGTAGGCTCGGGTAAGGGTGGATCTGTTTTAGTACATGTAGGGACAAATAACGTAGAGAGGGAGGGTACAACTGCCATAGTTAGGAAATATAGGCAGTTGGTCAGAACACTAAAACAGACGCGGGTTGAGCAGGTAATACTGTCAGGGATTTTACCTGTGATGGGCAGGAGGGGTCATAAATATCGAAATTGTCGGGGGATGGCAATTAACATGTTAGTCCAGAGGCTGTGTAGGGAAGAGGAAGTTGGATTTGTGGATTTATGGGAAAGTTTTGTTGGGAGGGGTGATATGTACATGAAGGATGGGCTTCATTTAAGTGGAAAGGGGGCGGCAGTATTCGCGGACAAACTTTCAGCAGCAGTAGATAGCGACTTGGGTACAATGACAAATATTTTTGGAAGTAAACATTCTTTAAACTAGAAGTGCAGGGGGGTTACCTAGAGGTGTCTCAAGCAGAACAAGAGACCACTAGCACAGATAAACCAATATCAAATCATCCGAAAAACATCTCTGAAAAAGGTTATAGATGCGTATGTTTAAATGCAAGGAGCATAGTAAATAAGAAAAACGAATTAAACAATGGAATTCTCTAGAGAGCACAGGGATTGAGGATCAACAATTTCTGTGTTTAATCCAGGATAGCTTTCTTACTCAGCACGTACTAGAACCAACCAGGGGAGAAAATGTATTAGATATAGTTTTGTCATCACAAAAAGAATTAGTGGACAATGTAAAAATATTTGAACCATTGGGTAATAGTGACCATAATCAAATACATTTTGACATCAATGTAAAATCAGAAAGTAAAAATAAGAAAACGTACAAGAGAAACTTCCACAAAGGTAACTACAAAGATATGAGAAAATACTTAGCACAGCTAGATTGGAATAACATGCTGATGAATAAGACTGCAATTGAATGTTGGAATATTCTAAAATATGAAATTGAGAGTATCATTGATAAATTTGTTCCCTTCCGAAAACAAGGAAAACGGTGTAGAAAGAAACACTTGTCAAAAGAGGCAATTAGAAAAATAATGCTAAAACAAACTATGTGGAGGGTTTATAGGCGTACCAGAAAGGAAGAAGACTATGCAAAATACAAAGAGGCACTTAATGCAGCTACAACTGAAATCAGACAATCTAAAAGAAGCTATGAGCAAAAACTGGCATGTAACATAAAAACTGACAGCAAGAGTTTTTATGCATATGTCAGGAGTAAACAAAACGTACAAGACAAGGTTGGACCTCTAGAAGACAGTGCTGGAAATATAATATCACAGGGGTTTTTAATGGCGGAAGACCTAAATGGTTACTTCAGTTCAGTGTTTACAAAAGAAGATATTAGTTCATTACCAGTTGCTGATGCTAAATTTCAGGGAGCTAAATCTGACTATTTAGGACCGTTAGTTGTAACTCCAGAATTGGTAGCTAAGAAAATAAAGGCAATGAAGGATAACAAATCACCGGGAGTGGATGGGATTCCTCCAAAATTACTAATGGAAACAGTAGATCAAATCAGTATACCACTTGCAAGAGTATTCAACTTGTCATTAAAAGAGGGAGTTGTTCCGTTTGAATGGAAAGAAGCAAACATCATACCATTATTTAAAAAGGGTTCGAGAAATAAGTCAGAGAATTACAGACCAGTGAGTTTAACGTCAGTGATTTGTAAATTATTAGAAAGGTTAATTAAAGACCATATGGTGGACTTCCTCGTTAAGCATAAATTATTAAATTCATCTCAACATGGATTCCTTAAAGCGAGGTCATGCTTAACAAATGTGTTATGTTTTTTGGAAGAAATCACTAAGTGGATAGACGAGGGATCGCCAGTAGATATTATCTACTTAGATTTTCAGAAAGCTTTTGACAAAGTGCCACATCAAAGATTGCTACTTAAATTAAAAGCCCATGGTATCGGGGATAGCATAACTGACTGGATAGAACAATGGCTGACTGACAGAAGACAACGAGTTGTAGTAGATGGCGAAGTTTCAAATTGGAAATCGGTTTTGAGTGGGGTACCTCAAGGATCAGTATTAGGACCTATATTATTCTTAATTTATATCAATGACTTGGACGAGAGTATAACAAGTAACGTACTGAAATTTGCGGACGACACAAAACTGTTTAGAAAGGTTAATACTGATGGTGATAAACAACATTTACAAAACGATCTAGACAGATTAGTGAAATGGTCTGAGAAATGGCAGATGCTGTTCAATTTTGGGAAATGTAAATGCCTACATACAGGACATGGGAACTTGAATGTAAACTATAAAATGGGAGCTACTGTTCTTGGTACTACTGTAAAAGAAAAGGACTTAGGAGTTACAATAAGCGCTGATATGAAAGTTTCAGAGCAGTGTGGTATTGCAGCTTCAAAGGGTAATCAAATTCTTGGATTGATTAGAAGAAACATAACATACAAGGGAAAAAAGTTAATTATACCTCTTTATAAAGCAATAGTTAGACCTCATTTAGAATACTGTATACAAGCATGGAGACCATATCGTAAGAAGGATATAGATACGCTTGAACGCATACAAAGGAGAGCAACTAAAATGATTCCAGAACTTAGAGACCTTAGTTATGAAGAACGCCTGAAAGTATGTGGTTTAACAACTCTAGAGACAAGGAGGTTAAGAGGAGATCAGATTGAAGTTTTTAAGATATTGAATGGGTATGAAAATATTGATAGAAATATGTTTTTCTCACTCAAGAAGGATAGCAGAACTAGAGGACATGAGGTAAAATTAGTAAAGGATCAATGTAGATTGGACATCAGGAAGCACTCGTTCTCACAGAGGACAGTAAATGAATGGAACAAACTGTCTACAGATTGTTTAACTGCTAGCAGCGTGAATATGTTTAAAAACAAGGTTGACACATATATCAGGAGGGCGGGTTATAAGTAGGTGAACATTGTTGGACTCTCGATAAGCCAATGGCTTCCTTGTCCACTTGCCATCTGGGCCTTTGGCTTGGATGGCAAATCTTGTTAAATCTTGTTAAATGTACTTACATGTATAACCCATTGCCGATGACACTAACGGGCAAGTCGAAATTTAAGTCGTTTTGTTTGAGAGAAAAAAGTTACTGTGAAGGCTTCAGCCGGTGAATTCTAGGTTGAGTTGTGGACTCAGGTAAGTATACCTGTTTGAAATAGCGTAGTGTGACCATTTAATGTATGTTCATTGTCATACAGGGCACTTCTGTTTACTGATTGAGACATATACACAAAATTATGTGTGTGAGTTTTTTTTAACATACAATGGCACAACTTTTTAAGCTTTCATGTCAACAGTGTCGTAGTCATTTCGTTGGGGACATACTGAAAAGGTAGCACGACCAAGAACCTGCATATACTGACCCAACAGCTGCCCTACCAAAATAGCTTCACATGTGGTAGTTGTTAATCTTTCTTCAATTTTAGCTACAATATGAAACTACATTATATAGCCACATGAAGAAATGGGCTGTAATGATCACTCTGGGACATACCGTCACAAAAAGCAGACATATGTTAACGTACAAAGAACATTTGCTTTGGCCCCAGTCTTTCTCATTTGCAACGCCATCATACTCCATGCTGATGGGCTGTAGGTGAATTATTTTCAGGTGAATATATTGCTGATTTTGAATCTGACACAATATAGTCAATGTTCATTAAGAACCAAACGAGAAGCAACTGGGCCCGTAGTTTTGATGCTGCTATTGGCAGTTAAGTTGGTCTTTCTGGGTGCGTAGATGTTTGCACGTTTCTTGCTTGAAGTTGTTGATATTTGATATGTTAGCATTGATTAATGGTAGTTTATTCAAGTCGCGTATCGTTTATGGGACGTAGAACACAAACATATCAGCATTTGTTAAATGAGGCTGATTGATATGTTATGTTAGTATTTATATTCGCCGCTCGGCATGACTAGTGCGCGTTCTAATGACAGGTATGCCTCTGGCAGTAGTGTTTCTTGTGCAGGTTTGTCCAGTACACCGACTTTAATTGTAGCTTGTTGAGTCAGCAGAATAACCACGGTCACGCGTGAGTCATCGCATATAATCACGTACAGTGGTATCATGACCAATGCGTTGCCTCTGACAGTTACCGACCGGACGGGCAATCAAGAGCACTGGGATTTGAATTCACCAGCTGCAGTTTCGAAGCGTGGCCAATTTCGTTAACCCACTTTGTCTGTGTGTTTTGGATGAGAGGCTAAAAACCGTGGTTGCCCTCGCCACAACTAGATTCTAGAAAAAAACACAGGCGAATGTCGCGGTTTGTTATTTGTTCTTATTAGACAAACGCGTTGACTAAAATAACTCGACTTTATTCGGAGCACATGTTTACTAGCGCGCCCAGCATTCTCATTGGTCAAGCCGTGCCTGCCTGCATACAATTAAAGTGGCGACTTCAACGGTAAGTAATAAGATAGTTTCGCCATCTAGCGAATAACTGCTAATTACAAGCGTTCTCGTCACATCTTCTTCTTCAACAAAAGTACGTCTGTACTAGCTAAATTAAAGAGTCACTACTGTTGTAGTCTAAAGAAACAATGAACACGAATGACAATCTACACTACAGTTCATAATCACTTTGCCATTTCGGCGGCTGTCTATTCCTGATAGACCGTCGTGGTACGGGCGGATTCGTTGAGATAGTAATACATAAATAACGACAACGCACTTTCCGGAAGTGGGTATTTCCTCTGACGTAACCACATAGCCATAGAGGTGTATAAAACCTGTTGCCGCTACAGAAAAGCCACGACGTACTCGCTTTAACCGGATGTTTTTGGATAGAAAGACATTATATATATATATATATATATATATATATATATATATATATATATATATATATATATATATATATATATATATATATATATATATATATATATATATATATGTGTGTATATATATATATATGCGCCAAATCACGCAATGATATGACACACACACGCACACGCACACGCACACGCACACGCACACGCACACGCACACGCACACGCACACGCACACGCACACGCACACGCACACGCTCACGCTCACACACACACACACACACACACACATACGTACATACATAAATGCATAACATATAATGTTTTGTACATAATTTAAAACAGGTTATATTTATAGCTTCAAGAATACTCCAGAAGTATCGAACTGAAATTCATATTTGTTAGACTCACACCGAAAATGTAATTGTAGAAAGGCGTTTTGTTTAATATCGTTGATCATGCGTACAGTAATCCGCATTAACCCGTATTTCAAGAAACATATCAATTCGGCGAACTTTGTACACAGCATAGCCATGGTCGTCTTGTCTAAGAACGCTGCCAGTTGTTCAGCACCGTCCCACGTTTAATATACACTGTGCATTAATGATATGACTCACAATGACTCACCTCTCATGGGGTTATATGGGACCATTGTATAAGCAGATATAACCACGGTGGTCATGGGGATTACCACAGCATAACCGTGGGCAACGGTACAAAAACACTTTGCCGCTGACATTATTATCCTCCTAACAAAGTAGATTTTAACCGATTTAAATAAATGTGTTTAACAGAAATTAAAGTGACGGCTCTAGTAGGTGGCTTCTACATTAAGTTCCGGACCCAGGTAGGCCTACGTGTGTTTGGAAAAGCAGAGTGGCACTATTCATTCTTTGTTCAATGTTATGTGTTTTTGCGTGGCTTGGCATAACGTTCTCACTGATTATATAAAAGTTGCCGTGTATCTTCAAATGAAGTGTTCACTTCGTCATGCTAATGTAGGCCTATGTGTCACAGACTGTGCGTGCCAGCTATTCGCGGACTCGTGTGTGTGTGTGTGTGTGTGTGTGTGTGTGTGTGTTTGTGTGTGTATGTTTGTGTGTGTGTTTGTTTGTGTGTGTGTGTGTGTGTGCGTGTGGATGGGTGAGTGCGTGCGTGTGCGTGTGGATGGGTGAGTGCGTGCGTGTGCGTGTGCGTGTGTGTGAACATTGTTCAATGCGTGGTTGCGAATAATTTGTTATAACATGTTGGAGAATGCAGCTAGTGAGTGTCCCAAACAACACGTAAGACCTATGGATCCTTCGGTAGTTTTTAAATAATGTCTGTGATTGTTGAACTCAATATCTAAACAAGCGCTTGTTGGCGTTTGACGTCTTGGATAATGCGACAACTGGAGAAAAACCCCACCTAGTTCGAAACAGTGTGATCACTAGTGACCGGTTTTAGTCTCTGATTGATGCAACATTGAATATCACAATATTGACTTATTCATTCTAAGTTTCCATGTTTTTTGTATGTTGTCTCATTTATGTAACCCCCTACCAGAGATCGACATTCAAATATCAACTACAGTTCTCTATATATTGGAAAGGGCGCCTCTGGCAACAATGGGTGGTACAAACGTGTGCAACTGGGCGTCAATATGCTGACGGCAACGGTGGCCAGGATCTGTAAGACAGCGAGCATCACCGATTTGATAATAACCTGTTGTTCAAAATCAAGGGCTGTAGTGAAATGAGATATCGGCAGAGTTGGGCTGATGTGGTCCGAGGACAAGATCATGTGTTGTGGCCGTCTGCTTCGCCGCTGCAGCAAAGCTGTTGTACTTTGCCCAGGCAAAGGTGGTCAGTCGCAGGTGGTCTTCTTGTCGCTGAAGGGCTGCAGACTTCTGCTCCTCGGCAGTGTTCGCTCATCTAAGACATAAAATAGGCAACAGTTGTTTTATTGAATGTCTGCTACATCAATCTAAGGTTGCTTCCCTGAGAAGTCCAGATGGTGTTCGAACGAATGTGTCTGTAAATCAACATGCCCACTCCTGAAGACTGAGTAAACACTGTAGAACGATATACGGACACGCAGGTCATCCCTTGCAAACCCAGGCACTCGGCCGGGTAGTACAAGGCCATGCTGGTCAGCAAAAGTTGAGCAGAATCCCTGTGACATGCTTTACGTCCTCCAGTGTCAACGCTGTCTATGTTCTACTGCCTGCAAACACAGCATTACATGTATCTGTATTACTTGCTCAACAAAAAACAAGTAATTACGATAATATATATATACATGGGGTATATACATAATTATATTGATTTGTAAAAATAGGTATTAAACATATATATTTACCTGACTTTTTATGTCTTGGGACGAGGCCGTTCTGCTGATAATGCCTTTTCAGGTTGGTCAGCTTTTCCTTGTTGATGTCGGCCAAATAGAGGAACGTGTCACGGCAAATGTGGCGATGCTCAAAATAGAAGCACCTGTATGAATTAAAATCTTATTCAAAACATTGCCAACTCTGTGTGCTACGAACATTTTATAACTGCACATGTATATTAATGTATATAAATGAGATATATGGTAGACGTACCTGATGCGTGACTTCTTCCTATCGACCTTGCTGTGCTTCGTGTTTAATGTCTGCTGCGTGGCATTGATTGAGCAGCAGATCATACCCAGAAGAATCAGGTCTTTTTCCCCATTTGTCAGCTCCTGCATGTTGACCTTAAAGGAGAACAACGAAAAACGAATCAGAATGTTCTGAGTCGTGTTCAATATACTCACCAGTCAAAATAAATAAACAACCCACGGGTACTTGACTTAAAAGTAAAATAACCGGTAAATATAAAACGCACCTGACTCATCTGCATAAACCTCCTGACAATAAACCGGTAAAATAGCAAAACAAACCTGATAGAGTCTTGCTCCTGGTTGGAGAAACCATCGATGAAACGTGTGTCCGCTGGTCCCATCTTGCAATGGCAGTGGCATCGCTTCTGTGGCACATCCACAAAGTCGAACACTTCCTCCGCTTTGCTAAGGGCAGCGGCGACTCCAGAATAGTGCTCTTCAGTGTCACTGTCGTCGACATCAGCTGGGGCTTCAGCTGGCTCAGTGACTGATAGCAAAGCCAATGGTGTATGGCTCCTCCCAGTCAATATCAGATTCTACAATCATCCATTGAACAATCGTCAGTGGCTATACATAATTGCAAGCCAGTGGCATGTGCCATGGGTCAATAAATGAATTAAGTACAGAGAGTTAAATAAACTTAATGCTAACCATGTCATAATAAAAAAATAACAGGGCCCTGGCCTTAGCCTAGGCTAGGGATAGCCCTATCTATTTTCATAGTAGATCACGATCAATTTTGTTTATTCTGGCCTTGTTTATTACAGTTACACGCCGACAACATATTGTCTTATCATTGAGTCCACTAGGCGTATTCTGGAAGTAGAGGCAATCTTTATTAGCTTGAATATATAAGACGTGTAAACCTAACAGACGCTCACTGTAACTGACACTGACAGCAACAAAATGTCAACAAAGCAGACGAAAACAAAGAGTGACTTACCGGCTTCTCCGTCGTCAGAACTCGCTTCGGAATCATCCAAAGCAAAGTAATCTGCGATTACGGCAGCTAAGTTGGTGTTTTGTCTTGTCTTGTCTTGTAGTAATACTGGCCAACACTCCTGTGGAGTCAAACGATCATGGTTGGGTGCGCATGCTATTTAATCATGTTTGTTTGGGACTAAGTGAGTGAGAGCTTGTTTAATTGCTGTGGTTCTGTGATGTTGACTATTGCGTTTGGTAATGAATTCCAATCTTTTATTGTTCGGGAAAAATAAGGTTACTCCCTCGCGCACAATCCAGCTCGATAGCCAAATTAGCTTCTTTCGAAGACATTACGAAGGAAATAACGAACGGGACTTCAGATACCAGTGAGCGAAAATATAACGGATTGCGAGTGCAGCCGGGTTAAACTGGGGTCACCAGCTGACTGCGCACGCGCGCTTCCACTGTTGGCCAATCAGCGAACGTTTTCGTGATCTCCTTAGTAACAAAGGATATTTGTTGATGGATAAATTATGTTAATTGTGAGCTGTTTCATTGGTTTAGAGCAAGAGTTTCCCACTCAAACTTATCGCTGACGGGTCAAGCTTTCCAGACATGTATAACATGAGGGGTTTCCCGCTTGTAAATAAGCGAAGACGGTCGTTCAAAGACGCGCTAAAATGCTTTTGTTTTAGACGCATCAGCAGTGAAGTTAATTAGCGGCTTGCATAAAATGCTAAATATTACTACTTTGTATCCTATTTCAGCGTATATATTCTGGAAATATGGAAAGATGAAAGATTTTGCTGACTTATTCCGCTAGTGACCCACTTTCGACATTTTGATGGTATGGCGACTAACTAGACTCTGGCGCAGAACGGCGCCTTGCGAAAAGCGCCTGGTTTTGGCGTGCCGCATATATATATATATATATATATATATATATATATATATATATATATATATATATATATATATATATATATATATATATATATGTAATACAAACAGACTTTCATTTACTTACATTGTTTAACTAGAATTGAGTGCGTCATGCATCTTTGTAAAAATGTAAAAATGAAGGCCAGTTATTTCAACAATTTCATGTAGTCCACTTACTAAAAATAACGATAATTTTTATTCAACACAGTTTTGTTCAACAGTATTTAAATTATATTATGTTCACGTAGAATTATATATTATTATTTATATTATCAGTGTCATGGTGTCCTGTACGCCAGCGATCTGTCAAGTCTTAGTGCAGGTCTCCATGGATCAATAAACATGCTATTAACAATCGTCATGTATTTTAACTGTATTCTTATGTTCATGGTTTGATCCTAATCTCTTCCCTCCCTCCCTCCCTCCCTCCCTCCCTCCCTCCCTCCCTCCCTCCCTCCCTCCCTCCCTCCCTCCCTCCCTCCCTCCCTCCCTCCCTCCCTCCCTCCCTCCCTCCCGCCAAAGTGCCATAATTGGGCTGTATACAACCCATGGTAATCTTTGTAATCCACGAGAAACAATATATTATGCACGTTTTGTTATGTGTGTTTTCATGTGTGGAAATCAAGCCGCCTGACTCCTCTGTTCAGCGTATACGAAAGAGTCGGGGCCTATTGTGTATACCAAGATTGTCACCATTCCTTCGCTTTTTTGCCCACGTCACATGCTTGTCGTTAGATTCCAGTAGCTCACAGTAGTCGCTTGCTTAATGTCCACTAGATGGCACAACCAATCACAGTTGACTCATGGCTGATAATGGGGATTTCCACGGTATAACCACAACACATCCATGTACTTACATGTATAACCCATTGCCGATGACACTAACGGGCAAGTCGAAATTTAAGTCGTTTTGTTTGAGAGAAAAAAGTTACTGTGAAGGCTTCAGCCGGTGAATTCTAGGTTGAGTTGTGGACTCAGGTAAGTATACCTGTTTGAAATAGCGTAGTGTGACCATTTAATGTATGTTCATTGTCATACAGGGCACTTCTGTTTACTGATTGAGACATATACACAAAATTATGTGTGTGAGTTTTTTTTAACATACAATGGCACAACTTTTTAAGCTTTCATGTCAACAGTGTCGTTGTCATTTCGTTGGGGACATACTGAAAAGGTAGCACGACCAAGAACCTGCATATACTGACCCAACAGCTGCCCTACCAAAATAGCTTCACATGTGGTAGTTGTTAATCTTTCTTCAATTTTAGCTACAATATGAAACTACTTTATATAGCCACATGAAGAAATGGGCTGTAATGATCACTCTGGGACATACCGTCACAAAAAGCAGACATATGTTAACGTACAAAGAACATTTGCTTTGGCCCCAGTCTTTCTCATTTGCAACGCCATCATACTCCATGCTGATGGGCTGTAGGTGAATTATTTTCAGGTGAATATATTGCTGATTTTGAATCTGAAACAATATAGTCAATGTTCATTAAGAACCAAACGAGAAGCAACTGGGCCCGTAGTTTTGATGCTGCTATTGGCAATTAAGTTGGTCTTTCTGGGTGCATAGATGTTTGAACGTTTCTTGCTTGAAGTTGTTGATATTTGATATATTAGCATTGATTAATGGTAGTTTATTCCAGTCGCGTATCGTTTATGGGACGTAGAACACAAACATATCAGTATTTGTTAAATGAGGCTGCTTGCCGGAAGTGGGTATTTCCTCTGACGTAACCACATAGCCATAGAGGTGTATAAAACCTGTTGCCGCTACAGAAAAGCCACGACGTACTCGTTTTAACCGGATGTGTTTCGATAGAAAGACATTATATATATATATATATATATATATATATATATATATATATATATATATATATATATATATATATATATATATATATATATATATATATATATATATATATATATATATATATATATATATATATATATATATAGTGTGTATATATATGCGCCAAATCACGCAATGATATGACACACACACACACACACACACACACACACACACACACACACACACACACACACACACACACACACACACACACACACACACACACACACACACACACACACACACACACACACACACACACACACACACACACACACACACACACACACACCACACACACACCCACACCCACACACACACACACACACACGCACGCACGCACGCACGCACGCACGCACGCACGCACGCACGCACGCACGCACGCACGCACACACACACACACACACACACACACACACACGTACATACATAAATGCATAACATATAATGTTTTGTACATAATTTAAAACAGGTTATATTTATAGCTTCATGAATACTCCAGAAGTATCGAACTGAAATTCATATTTGTTAGACTCACACCGAAAATGTAATGGTAGAAAGGCGTTTTGTTTAATATCGTTGATCATGCGTACAGTAATCCGCATTAACCCATATTTCAAGAAACATATCAATTCGGCGAACTTTGTACACAGCATAGCCCTGGTCGTCTTGTCTAAGAACGCTGCCAGTTGTTCAGCACCGTCCCACGTTTAATATACACTGTGCATTAATGATATGACTCACAATGACTCACCTCCCATGGGGTTATATGGTGAGTGGGACCATTGTATAAGCAGATATAACCACGGTGGTCATGGGGATTACCACAGCATAACCGTGGGCATCGGTACAAAAACACGTTGCCGCTGACATTATTATCCTCCTAACAAAGTAGATTTTAACCGATTTAAATAAATGTGCTTAACAGAAATTAAAGTGACGGCTCTAGTAGGTGGTTTCTACATTAAGTTCCGGACCCAGGTAGGCCTACGTGTGTTTGGAAAAACAGAGTGGCACTATTCATTCTTTGTTCAATGTTATGTGTTTTTGCGTGGCTTGGCATAACGTTCTCACTGATTATATAAAAGTTGCCGTGTATCTTCAAATGAAGTATTCACTTAGTCATGCTAATGTAGGCCTATGTGTCACAGACTATGCGTGCCAGCTATTCGCGGACTCGTGTGTGTGTGTGTGTGTGTGTGTGTGTGTGTGTGTGTGTGTGTGTGTGTGTGTGTGTGTGTGTGTGTGTGTGTGTGTGTGTGTGTGTGTGTGTGGGTGGGTGGGTGGGTGTTTTTGTGAGTGTGTGTGTGTTTGTGTGCGTGTGTTTGTTTGTGTGTGTGTGCGTGTGCGTGTGTGTGAAAATTTTTTTTCAATGCGTGATTGCGAATAATTTGTTATTAACGTGTTGGAGAGTGCAGCTAGTGAGTGTCCCAAACAACACGTAGGACCTATGGATCCTTCGTTAGTTTTTAAATAATGTCGGTGATTGTTTAACTCAATATCTAAACAAGCGCTTGTTGGCGTTTGACGTCTTGGATAATGCGACAACTGGAGAAAAACCCCACCTAGTTCGAAACAGTGTGATCACTAGTGACCGGTTTTAGTCTCTGAGTGATGCAACATTGAATATCACAATATTCACTTATTCATTCTAAGTTTCCATGTTTTTTGTATGTTGTCTCATTTATGTAACCCCCTACCAGAGATCGACATTCAAATATCAACTACAGTTCTCTATATATTGGAAAGGGCGCCTCTGGCAACAATGGGTGGTACAAACGTGTGCACCTGGGCGTCAATATGCTGACGGCAACGGTGGCCAAGATCTATAAGACAGCGAGCATCACCGATTTGATAATAACCTGTTGGGCAAAATCAAAGCTGTAGTGAAAGGAGATATCGGAAGAGTTGGGCTGATGTGGTCCGAGGACAAGATCATGTGTTGTAGCCGTCTGCTTCGCCGCTGCAGCAAGGTTGTTTGTTGTATTTGGCCCAGGCAAAGGTGACCAGTCGCAGGTGGTCCTCTTGTCGCTGAAGGGCTGCAGACTTCTGCTCCTCGGCAGTGTTCGCTGATCTAAGGCATAAAATAGGCAACAGTTGTTTTATTGAATATCTGCTACATCAATCTAAGGTTGCTTCCCTGAGAAGTCCAGATGGTGTTCGAACGAATGTGTCTGTAAATCAACATGCCCACTCCTGAAGACTGAGTAAACACTGTAGAACGATATACGGACACGCAGGTCATCCCTTGAAAAACCCAGGAACTCGGCGGGTAGTACAAGGCCATGCTGGTCAGCAAAAGTTCAGCAGATTCCCTGTGGCATGCTTTACGTCCTCCAGTGTCAACGCTGTCTATGTTCTACCACCTGCAAACACAGCATTACATGTATCTATATTATTTGCTCAACACAAAACAATTAATTACGATAATATATATATATATATATATATATATATATATATATATATATATATATATATATATATATATATATATATATATATATATATATATATATATATATATATATATACATGGGGTATATACATCATTATATTGATTTGTAAAAATATGTATTAAACATATATATTTACCTGACTTTTTGCCTCTTGGGACGAGGCCGTTCTGCTGATAATGCCTATTCAGCTTGGTCAGCTTTTCCTTGTTGATGTCGGCCAAGTAGAGGAACGTGTCACGGCAAATGTGGCGATGCTCAAAATAGAAGCACCTGTATGAATTAAAATCTTATTCAAAACATTGCCAACTCTGTGTGCTACGAACATTTTATAAGTGCACATGTATATTAATGTATATAAATGAGATATATGGTAGACGTACCTGCTGCGTGACTTCTTCCTATCGGCCTTGCTGTGCTTCGTGTTTAATGTCTGCTGCGTGGCATTGATTGAGCAGCAGATCATACCCAGAAGAATCATGTCTTTTTCCCCATTTGTCAGCTCCTGCATGTTGAAATTAAAGGAGAACAACGAAAAACGAATCAGAATGTTCTGAGTCGTGTTCAATGTACTCACCAGTCAAAATAAATAAACAACCCACGGGTAATTGACTTAAAAGTAAAATAACCGGTAAATATAAAACACACCTGACTCATCTGCATAAACTTCCGGACAATAAACCGGTAAAATAGCAAAACAAACCTGATAGAGTCTTGCTCCTGGTTGGAGAAACCATCGATGAAACGTGTGTCCGCTGGTCCCATCTTGCAATGGCAGTGGCATCGCTTCTGTGGCACATCCACAAAGTCGAACACTTCCTCCGCTTTGCTAAGTGCAGCGGCGACTCCAGAATAGTGCTATTCAGTGTCACTGTCGTCGATATTAGCTGGGGCTTCAGCTGGCTCAGTGACTGAGACCTCAGGCTTAGCAATGCCAATGGTGCATGGCTCCTCCCAGTCAATATCAGATTCTACAATCATCCATTGAACAATCGTCAGTGGCTATACAGAATTGCAAGCCAGTGGCATGTGCCATGGGTCAATAAATTAATTAAGTACAGAGAGTTAAATAAACTTAATGCTAACCATGTCATAATAAAAAAATAACAGGGCCCTGGCCTTAGCCTAGGCTAGGGATAGCCCTATCTATTTTCATAGTAGATCACGATCAATTTTGTTTATTCTGGCCTTGTTTATTACAGTTACACGCCGACAACATATTGTCTTATCATTGAGTCCACTAGGCGTATTCTGCAAGTAGAGGCTATCTTTATTAGCTTGAATATATAAGACGTGTAAACCTAACAGACGCTCACTGTAACTGACACTGACAGCAACAAAATGTCAACAAAGCAGACGAAAACAAAGAGTGACTTACCGGCTTCTCCGTCGTCAGAACTCGCTTCGGAATCATCCAAAGCAAAGTAAACTGCGATTACGGCAGCTAAGTTGGGGTCTTGTCTGGTCTTGTAGTAATACTGGCCAAAACTCGTGTGGAGTTAAACGGTCATGGTTGGGTGCGCATGGTATTTAGTCATGTTTGTTTGGGACTAAGTGTGTGAGAGTTTGCTTAAATTGCTGTGGTTCTGTGATGTTGGCTGTTGCGTCTGGTAATGAATTCCAATCTTTTATTGTTTTATAAGGTTACTCCCTCGCGCACAATCCAGCTCGATAGCCAAATTAGCTTCTTTCGAAGACATTACGAAGGAAATAACGAACGGGACTTCAAATACCAGTGAGCGAAAATATAACGGATTGCGAGTGCAGCCGGGTTAAACTGGGGTCACCAGCTGACTGCGCACGCGCGCTTCCACTGTTGGCCAACCAGGGAACGTTTTCGTGACCTCCTTAGTAACAAAGGAGATTTGTTGATGGATAAATTATGTTAATTGTGAGCTGTTTCATTGGTTTAGAGCAAGAGTTTCCCATTCAAACTTGTCGCTGACGTCACAAGCTTTCCAGACATGTATAACATGAGGGGTTTCCCGCTTGTAAATAAGCAAAGATGGTCGTTCAAAAACGCGCTAAAATGCTTTTGTTTTAGACGCATCAGCAGTGAAGTTAATTAGCGGCTTGCATAAAATGCTAAATATTACTACTTTCTATATAATTTCAGCGTATATACTCTGGAAATATGGAAAGATGAAAGATTTTGCTGACTTATTCCGCTAGTGATCCACTTTCGACATTTTGATGGTATGGCGACTAACTAGATTCTGGCGCAGAACGGCGCCTTGCGAAAAACGCCTGGTTTTGGCGTGCCGCATATATATATATATATATATATATATATATATATATATATATATATATATATATATATATATATATATATATATATATATATATATATATATATGTGTGTGTGTGTGTAATACAAACAGACTTTCATTTACTTACATTGTTTAACTAGAATTGAGTGCGTCATGCATCTTTGTAAATAATGTAAAAATGAAGGCCAGTTATTTCAACAATTTCATATAGTCCACTTACTAAAAATAACGATAATTTTTATTCAACACAGTCTTGTTCAACAGTATTTCAATTATATTATGTTCACGTAGAATTATATATTATTATTTATATTATCAGTGTCATGGTGTCCTGTACGCCAGCGATCTGTCAAGTCTTAGTGCAGGTCTCCATGGATCAATAAACATGCTATTAACAATCGTCATGTATTTTAACTGTATTCTTATGTTCATGGTTTGATCCTAATCTCTTCCCTCCCTCCGTCCCTCCCTCCGTCCCTCCCTCCGTCCCTCCCTCCCTCCCTCCCTCCCTCCCTCCCTCCCTCCCTCCCTCCCTCCCTCCCTCCCTCCCTCCCTCCCTCCCTCCCTCCCTCCCTCCCTCCCTCCCTCCCTCCCTCCCTCCCTCCCTCTCTCCCGCCAAAGTGCCATAATTGGTCTGTATACAACCCATGGTAATCCTTGTAATCCACGAGAAACAATATATTATGCACGTTTTGTTATGTGTGTTTTCATGTGTGGAAATCAAGCCGCCTGACTCCTCTGTTCAGCGTATACGAAAGAGTCGGGGCCTATTGTGTATACCAAGATTGTCACCATTCCTTCGCTTTTTTGCCCACGTCACATGCTTGTCGTTTGATTCCAGTAACTCACAGTAGTCGCTTGCTTAATGTCCACTAGATTGCACAACCAATCACAGTTGACTCATGGCTGATAATGGGGATTTCCACTGTATAACCACAACACATCCGTGTACTTACATGTATAACCCATTGCCGATGACACTAACGGGCAAGTCGGAATTTAAGTCATTTTGTTTGAGAGAAAGAAGTTACTGTGAAGGCTTCAGCCGGTGAATTCCAGGTTGAGTTGTGGACTCAGGTAAGTATACCTGTTTGAAATAGCGTAGAGCGTAGTGTGACTATTTAATGTATGTTCATTGTCATACAGGGCACTTCTGTTTATCGATTGAGACATATACACAAATTATGTGTGTGAGTTTTTTTTAACATACAATGGCACAACTGTTTCAGCATTCATGTCAGCAGTGTCGTAGTCATTTCTTTGGGGACATACTGAACAGGTAGCACGACCAAGAACCTGCATATACTGACTCAACAGCTGCCCTACCAAAATAGCTTCACATGTGGTAGTTGTTAATCTTTCTTCAATTTTAGCTACAATATGAAACTACTTTATATAGCCACATGAAGAAATGGGCTGTAATGATCACTCTGGGACATACCGTCACAAAAAGCAGACATATGTTAACGTACAAAGAACATTTGCTTTGGCCCCAGCCTTTCTTATTTGCAACGCCACCATACTCCATGTTGATTGGCTGTAGGTGAATTATTTTCAGGTGAATATATTGCTGATTTTGAATCTGAAACAATATAGTCAATGCTCATTAATAACCAAACGAGAAGCAACTGGGCCCCTAGTTTTGATGCTGCTATTGGCAATTAAGTTGGTCTTTCTGGGTGCGTAGATGTTTGAACGTTTCTTGCTTGAGGTTGTTGATATTTGATATGTTAGCATTGATTAATGGTAGTTTATTCCAGTCGCGTATCGTTTATGGGACGTAGAACACAAACATATCAGTATTTGTTAAATGAGGCTGATTGATTTGTTAGTATTTATATCCGCCGCTCGGCATGACTAGTGCGCGTTCTAATGACAGGTATTCCTCTTGCAGCAGTCTTTCTTGTGCATGTTTGTCCAGTACACCGACTTTAATTATAGCGTGTTGAGTCAGCAGAATAACCACGGTCACGCGAGAGTTATCACATATAATCACGTACAGTGTTATCGTGGCCAATGCGTTGCCTCTGACAGTTACCGATCGGACGGGCAATCAAGAGAATTGAGATTTGAATTCACCAGGTGTCGTTTCCAATTTCGTGGCCAATTTCGTTAACCCACTTTGTCTGTGTGTTTTGGATGAGAGGCTAAAAACCGTGGTTGCCCTCGCCACAACTAATTCTAGAAACAAAAACACAGGCGAATGTCGCGGTTTGTTCTTATGTTCTTATAAGACAAACGCATTGACTAAAATAACCCGACTTTATTCGGAGCACATGTTTACTAGCGCGCCCAACATTCTCATTGGTCAAGCCGTGCCTGCATGCATACAATTAAAGTGGCGACTTCAACGGTAAGTAATAAGATAGTTTCGCCATCTAGCGATTAACTGCTAACTATAAACGTTCTCGTCACATCTTCTTCTTCAACAAAAGTACGTCTGTACTAGCTAACTTAAAGAGTCACTACTGTTGTAGTCTAAAAAGATCAATGAATACGAATGACAATCTATGCTACAGTTCATAATCATTTTGCCATTTCGGCGGCTGTCTATTCCGGATAGACCGTCGGGACGCGGGCGGAGTCTTAGTCTCGGTGTGATCCGCTCGCTGCGGTACGTGATCGGGCATGTTGATCTCGTGAGGAGGCTCATCAATGTCATCAGTGTACGTTGGTACGTTCAGCAGTTCTGACGTCGAGCGCAACTGACGACGGTTGCGACGATACCGTGACCCGTTGTCTTCTACTTCGTAGGACCGGTTGCTCATAATGCTTAGGCATCGCCCCATCGACCAGTTTCTTTCGCCCGGCAGTCGCATAGTCTCTCCGATGCGCTAGCGACTTCGTACCTCTGTTGTAATGAATCGCTTGCGACTTCTTCTGTGCCGACAACTTCTGCGCTGTTTGCTTGTCTATGTTCCGCTCGAGTAGCGAACGTGTTGTCGGCAGCAACGTCCGTGTACGGCGACCCATCTACCTCTGTACCGGCGAGATGATAAAACCTTCGCTCGGAGTGTTGCGCCACGCCAACAGCGCAAGTAGTGGATCCTGTCAATCCTTACTTGCTTTCATCAGCTGAGCCTTGCATGCTTTTTTCACAAAACCCACAACGTCATAAGCGCCACTTTGCATAGATTGTAATTGTGCACTTGTCTACTCTGATGTTTTACATATGTCTATGGCTTTCTCGAGAGTTAGGTCATTTATACGCAACAAGCGTTGATGCATCTTATCGTCAAGCAAGCATAACACAAGCCTATCGCGGATAATTTCATTAGGGGTTATCCCATCGTGTGCGCAGTTCTAGGCGATTGACATGCGCAGAAATGCTTTCGTCAGCTTCTTGTACGCGATTGTTGAATCGAAAACGCTCGTATATGATCTGTGTACGAGGTTCACAGTAGTTTTCTAATTTTGACAACACCTGATCAATGTATTGTTCGTTTTCACCAGCTAGCCAAGTAAAAGTGTTATATACTTTGGTTGCGTCTTCGCCTATGACTGACAAAAATGTTGCAACTCTCACTAAGCCATCCTGCTTATTAATGCCTGTTGCAATTTCATTGCGTAACCATATCATTGCGTAACCATATTCTCCATTGCTTCCAGCTAGTAGCTAAATTATCGTCCATTATCAATGGCTTCGGTGGGGGCAAATATGCTGGTAGTGGGGGTACCGCCACCCTCTCCCCGGATGTACTGTGACTGTCGGGCCTGTCTACCTTGGACATGACTGCTGATTTAGCTTCTTGCTTGCCTCTTAGCGCTATGAAAGTTCACAGTACATTGAATCGCTGTTAGCACAATGCACACCACATTACCGCCCGGAGCTGTCAGATGACGTCAGCGCGTCCCTTCTTCTCGCTCGAACAGTCCAAGTTGTTTCACGAACTTGATATAGTTGGCTCAAAAGTCTCATTTTGCAACTGATATACTCCATTGCGATAATCCTCGTTACGCTCAGTCGATGCTATAGTTGTTTACAGACACCGTTTCGTACCAGTTCTGACGCTATAAACGTTCTCGTCACAGCGAGTATGTCAAATCTGCTGCATTGTTTAACAGTACTTGGCAAACGTTACGCTTCTTTGGTTTACTTTGGATGTTTAACATGTCATATTTGCATGTGTGGGTGCGCACAAGTGTGTGTGTGTGCGTGTGTGTGTGTGTGTATGTGTGTGTGTGTTTGTGTGTGTGTGTGTGTGTGTGTGTGTGTGTGTGTGTGTGTGTGTGTGTATGTGTGTACCTACGTGTGCGCGCTCGCGGTACATTCTTGCGTGCGTGCGTGCGTGCCACTTGGTGCAATGTCCATTCATTAGATGTTAGTATTAATATTCACTGTAACTGTATATGTGATAGGTAATGTTGTGTACAATGACGCCTCTCCAGGGGGTCGTATTGTACGTCGTCTTGCAGCAGGTGGAAGTGAGTCACGAGGTAAAACCACGATCGTGGGTATTATCCCGAAGAAATAATCTGTAAAGATGATTCTTCTTACGACATGCGTTTTTTAAGCTGTTGGACAAACAAGGTTTTTTCTACAAGTGTCCTTAATCTTTACTTTCTTAACTGGGCAATAAATGTTGTACAATGTATTGAATGGATTGATAAATTAACATATGAGATGTTAACATCTTCCGGACGCATACACACACACATATATATATATATATATATATATATATATATATATATATGTATATATATATATATATATATATATATATATATATATATATATATATATATATATATATATATATATATATATATATATATATATATATATATATATATGAAAATATATATGAAAATCTATTGTGATGCAAGTGACTAAGAAAAAATCAAAATAGTATGATTGATAATTTGATAACACAGCTAATCAAGCTCCATGCATCTACATCTCGAAAGACATGTAGTGACAAACCATGTTTGTTGTTGCTTTTCTATGACAGATAAGCCATATAAAAAGATTAACATTGCAAAGCAATGGTATTACCACAGCCAAATGCCATTTTCCTACTTTTATAATGTTAATTTTCCATTCGTTCACCAAAACATTGTAATGCATTTTATCGATGTATAGATTCAAACTCAAGTAATCAGAACCCTGTATTGAAAAGAGGTCGTTTTGTTGGTATCTTTGCATGTGACGAACAGTGCCGTCACATCAAACTTTACGTAGTAAATCGCATTATTTCTCAAATATTTCGGAACAATGCTTGGCAGTATTCCTGAATATGGATACTGTTCGAGCTCAGACAGTTGGAATGACTTCGCGTGTTGTCATTCGATATTCAGTAAAATGCCGAACCGAGTAAACGCAACCTCGACGGTCAGCCCGAGTTACAGAATAATGTGTCCACTTCACAAAAAACAAATAAACGTCTACCTGCCCTCGGGAAACATGGCTCTGTCTATTGAAACACATACACAAAGTTTTAAATATGGCGAAATGACAAAACAAATTGCTAAACACTTATAAAAAACGTAAGTAAGGTGTAAGGTGGTCTTGTTTCATTGAACATGCATGCGTTATATATAGTTCATGAGCGCATTTAATATATACTTTAACTCTTATGCAGTGATGGTTTTGTTTGTTTTAATTTACACAACTCAAAGTCCGATGTTGTGTTCCAGATCGCTCAAGTTGCCACCACAGAGACATGTATTTGCCGTTACTTGTTGTCACCCTGGTACTTCACTTGGCATTAGGGCTTTACTTGACTGAACTTGAATCTCCCGATAGGTTTGTTTCATGTTTTTTTAAATGGCAACATAGTAATACAGTAGGAAACACTAACATATCATGAAACATTTAACACATTTTATAGCATCACGTTTTTTACAAACTGTTTTTTTCCAAACAAACTGCGTTAGAGTATTTGCAATCGCAACAACAACACATTAAACATTTAAATATTTGGCATTGGTAGTGTAGCTCAAACTCTCATTTGTTGATGCTGAAACGCATTGAAACTACTATTTAAGTTTTAAGACATGTGTTATGCCCGTTCAACGTGTCAGAAAAATTATGTTATTTGCTGCTTTTTCACAGTATTGTACGCACGACCAGTGGGATCGAAGATGCATTCACGACGTCGTCCAAAGAGAACTTGGGTTCAACATCATCCCATAGGACTACGGTGTTCCCATGGACGTCGACCAAAGAGAGCGTGGGTTTAGCATCATCCGACACGATTACGGGGTCCCCTTGGACGTCGACCAAAGAGAGCTTGGGTTCAGCATCATCCGGTAGGACTACTGAGTACCCATGGACGTCTACCAAAGAGAGCTTGGGTTCAGTATCATCAGATAGGACTACTAAGTACCCATGGACGTCGACCAAAGAGAGCTTGGGTTCAGTATCATCAGATAGGACTACTAAGTACCCTTGGACGTCGACAAAAGAGAGCTTGGGTTCAGTATCATCCGATAGGACTACTAAGTACCCATGGACGTCGACCAAAGAGAGCTTGGGTTCAGCATCATCCGGTAGGACTACTGAGTACCCATGGACGTCGACCAAAGAGAGCTTGGGTTCAGCATCATCCGGTAGGACTACTGAGTACCCATGGACGTCGACCAAAGAGAGCTTGGGGTCAGCATCATCCGGTAGGACTACTAAGTACCCATGGACGTCTACCAAAGAGAGCTTGGGTTCAGTATCATCAGATAGGACTACTAAGTACCCATGGACGTCGACAAAAGAGAGCTTGGGTTCAGCATCATCCGATAGGACTACTAAGTACCCATGGACGTCGACCAAAGAGAGCTTGGGTTCAGCATCATCCGGTAGGACTACTGAGTACCCATGGACGTCTACCAAAGAGAGCTTGGGTTCAGTATCATCAGATAGGACTACTAAGTACCCATGGACGTCGACCAAAGAGAGCTTGGGTTCAGCATCATCAGATAGGACTACTGAGTACCCATGGACGTCGACCAAAGAGAGCTTGGGGTCAGCATCATCCGGTAGGACTACTAAGTACCCATGGACGTCTACCAAAGAGAGCTTGGGTTCAGTATCATCAGATAGGACTACTAAGTACCCATGAACGTCGACAAAAGAGAGCTTGGGTTCAGCATCATCCGATAGGACTACTAAGTACCCATGGACGTCGACCAAAGCGGTCCCTGGTTCAACCTTAGTCAAGGAACCATATAAGAGGTACGCTGCCGTGACAACACCAGGTATTAAGTAGAATTTGCTGCGTCTAGTTTAAAATAAGTCCAGTTTTTCTCTCTTCCCGTGTAATGTTTGGATGATGCCAAGGTCCTTTGTTGTCCACTTCTTAACGCAAACTAGATACTGCGAAATGTTCAACAGCTTCTTGTTTTTGTGTGGAAATGGTGTAATTTGGAATCTTGGACAGGTGTTAATATTTCAGTAGGATGGAACATAAATAAAGCTGTGAAGCCAATTTAAACTACCAGTTATCATGTATCTATCTGATTTTACGTTTCAGAACAACACGTCTCCTTGCGCCAATTACTACCGCTGCTGCTGCTCACGTTACGCCGCCGATACCAACTGTAAGGACCAACGTTTCTAAAGGTGAGCTACAAAACAATAGTTAATAGCAGAAAACGTCTTGTAGAAACATATATGGTTTTAAACTGCTGATGTAAATCCGTGGTAATTAAATTTTAATACACTGTACACTCATGTCTGATGAAGCAGCACATGTCTAGTATGTTTGTTTGGGAAGCACTGCTTCACTGGCAAATAGAGAATAACATCCGAATTTGACAAAACACTGTTTGTTTAATCAGATTGCCATCCAAAGTAACACGCCACTGATGCCAAATGGACAAGTATTGTGTGTGGCTCGCCTACATCTGTAAAACGATGTTTTTAATTATACTGACATTGCCAGTATTTACACAATCAGTAAATAATTTATTCAGTTAATTAATTTTCCTCAGTGAGAAAGAGTACTTTATCATACTGTACACATATACCCTATGCATGCCTATGTCTTTCTTAAGTTTGAAGAAATAAATGTTATTAATATATTCATAATCATTTAATATTTTTAAATGTATAAATATCATTAAGTATATGTAAAGTGTATTGTCTTCTACATTTTCAGTATGGTCCCCAGCACTCCCTAATTATTTCCTCTGTAAATATGCTTCGTTAAAATCTCCCATTGTAACACATTGCCCCCTACACATCTCCCTTATAGGTTTTTTTAAATATAAATTGTTCGTTCTATATTTGTTCCCCAAATTACTTCCTCGCAATACACTTCGCTTTCCAATTTTATTTCTTATGCCTCGATATATGCTCTTCTCCCTCCTGTTTTCCGAAACATAGTATTACCTTCCAGTGCCCATTGGACACCTGCTCTAATTTTATTTGCCCATGATTATGTGACGCCTATTAGGGGTCGACATACTCTATCAAGATATCTAACTCGCGTTTTTATTGACTGTACTCCGGACATTTAAACATACAAATGTAATTTCATTTCCAGAAATATTTGATAATATTTCCTTGCAAATGTCGGAGTGTACTTCTTCTTTGAATTGTCTGCATGTGTCACCTCTGCATATCTAACTAATCAAATGTAAAATGTAATGGTATATACCTTCATGAATCTTCCCTCCCGACTTAGCTCCTCGCACATCTATGAAGTCGATTCCGTGCTCTTTCCACACTTGCTGTACTCTTGCGTCGATCTCCATCCTCCTACAGTTTCTATGCTCCTGCACCTTTATGCCCCGGTGCAGGTAATGTCGTGTATAGTATGTTCTGCTCTATCCGTGTATCTGAGTGTTCAGACCAACCGCCAGTATATATCAACGATAGCCGATATTCCTTCCCTGCGTACACATTTTCTGCACACGAATAGCTCCTCGCTTGCCACAACCCATGACCCTACCGACCCATTATATTACATCCTCTAGTTCTGCCTCTTCTAGACGTACCTTCACGTTCTCTCCAGTTTTCACTGTCTTGTATAATTTCAAAATTGTAGTATATTCTACGTTCATCCACGGTTTCCTACAACACATCTATTTCCAGCTTTGTTCTGAGACACTATTTCCTTTCTGTTCTCTCCCGACTGACAGTTTACTGTTAGTTTGCTTTACTTAATGTACATCCACATGCATATTGTTTACCACAAGACATATCTTACATTGAAAAAGAAAACCTTCCACTTATGCAGCCCACGATTTTCGGAGCCGTACATGTTATATCTCCTTTGTTTACACGAGCCCTACAAAAAGCCTGTTTCTTGAAAATGTGCAGTGCACTATAAAACAATAAGCATCGAGGCAGTAGACAACCCTTTTATCGCTAATCCTACTTCCACTGACCGAGACTATACTATACTAAACTGTATCTGGCTGACGTGAAACACATAACGTATAATATAGTAAGATCTCTGAAATGTGGTCCAACCCTAGTATCAGGTTTGGAGATCATCCCGAACAAAGAAACTATGCTGATCCAGAACTGAGAGAATTTTGTTATGAAAGGCGCCTAAAAGAATGTGGTTTAAGATGTTAAGAGGAAAGGAACTGAAGTTTCTAAGAAATTGAATGGGTATGAAAATATTAATAGAAATATTACATTTTCACTTAAGAAACAACAACAGCACACGAAGTAACGTTGATGAAGGAACAGTATAGATTTGATATCAGAAAGTACTCTTTCTCACAGGAAAATAAATGCATGCAACAAATTGTCTACACATTGGGTAAATATTAGTAGCGTGGATATGTTAAAAAAAAACAAGTATCTCACATGCAAAAATGCTATTTAGTTACGACCGTAGTGAATTTATCACTATGATAACAAGTCTGAATATCTTATTTATAAATATTTGAGGTGCTTCCACTTTCGTCCGTCTTGTAAGAACAATTATAAACACCAAATATCTTGAAAATATATCAAATTAATTTAAGCAAGCCAACTAAGTTAAATCAACACGTCATAACTTTGTCATAGAATGAAATGCATATCTAATCAGTGCATATTTCTTACTGGATACCTGTTTGGAAAAAATAACTTAACATTGCAAATGAAATAAAATGTCTGTTGTAGATTCTGGTGGATTATCCTATGGAACCATTGCAGCGATAGCTGTTCCGAGCGGTACACTTGCTATGACACTCGTTGGCATGATATTATATTGTGTAAGGGAATACGGAACCAGCAAGACCATCAACATAATATGTTGCTGCAGTAAGTACATATGACGGTTTGTCTTAAGCTTTCTTTCGAAAATAATATTTATGTCTGCCATCTGAAAAGGAGAAAATATGATCCTGAAGGTGCAGCAAAATACAGAGAAGTCAACAAGAAGATCAAACAAGATATGAGAAGAGCAAAAGATAACTGGATAGCAGAACAGTGCTGTGAAATGGAAGACAGCTTGAGCAAGAACAACAGCAAGGAGGCTTATCAAATAGTGAAAGACTTGACATCAGTGAAGAAAGGGATAACTACTACTATCCAAGACAAATCAGGGAAATGCCTGACAGAAGAACAGCAGATCCTCAATCGATGGACAGAATACTGCTCAGAACTGTACAGCCACAACACCAACGGAGACCCAGTAGTACTAAACTGTCCACAGACTACTGAAGAGGACGACTACCCCATTCTTCGTGAGGAAGTAGAGGCTGCAGTAAAGTCTCTGAAAAAAGGAAAGTCAGCTGGAATTGATAACATACCAGCAGAACTGGTTCAAGCTGGGGGAGAAGCCTTGATTACCACACTTACAACAATCTGCAACAAGATCTGGCAGACAGGAGAATGGCCCACCCCATGGACTCAGTCACTGATCATCACACTTCCCAAGAAAGGCAATCTACAGATGTGCCAAAACTACAGAACAATCAGCCTCATCAGCCACCCGAGCAAAGTCATGTTGAAGATACTACTCAACAGACTCAAACCCCAGGCACAAGAGATTATCGCTGAAGAACAAGCGGGTTTTCGAGCAGGACGGAGCACCATTGAACAGATCTTCAACCTTAGAATCCTTTGCGAGAAACACCTTCAACATCAGAAAAGTACAACATTGGCTCCAAGCTTGTCCGAACCATTGAACACCTATATGACAATGCCACCAGTGCAGTAACCTTCAACAGCAGCATAGGAGACTGGTTTCGAACAACTGTTGGAGTTCGACAAGGATGCCTACTATCACCAACGCTCTTCAACATTTTTCTGGAAAGGATAATGACTGATGCTTTAGAAAACCATCAAGGCACTGTCAGCATTGGAGGCAGGACAATCACCAACCTTCGTTTTGCTGACGACATCGACGGCCTAGCAGGAGATGAACAAGAACTAGTCAATTTAGTGGAGCGCCTTGAGAAAACATCTTCATCATACGGCATGGAGATCAGTGCCGAAAAGACCAAACTGATGACAAACAGCACACAAGGCATCAGCACAGAGGTCAAAGTTAATGGACAGAGACTAGAGGCAGTAACAAGCTTCAGGTACTTGGGATCAATTATCACAGATGAGGGTTCCAAACCGGAGATACTTGCCAGGATTGCACAGACAACAGCAGCACTAACAAGGTTGAAACCCTTATGGAACGACAGAAACATCACTGTCAGTTCGAAAATAAGGCTGATGCGCTCCCTTGTTATGTCCGTCTTTCTGTACGCTTCTGAAACATGGACCCTTTCAGCAGATCTACAGAAGAGGATACAAGCCATGGAAATGAGATGCTTCCGGAAGATCTTGCACATATCATACAAAGACCATGTTACTAACGATGCTGTCCGTAACAAGATCAAACAAGCCATCGGACCATATGACGACCTTCTTACAACAGTTAAGAAGGGTAAACTGAAGTGGTACGGTCATGTATCACGATCATCTGGCCTTGCAAAGACTATCTTGCAAGATACCGTAAGAGGGGGGAGACGAAGAGGTAGACAGAAGGAGAGGTGGGAAGACAACATCAAAGAGTGGACAGGAATGGAGTTCGCTGACTCCCAGAGGGCTGTAGAGAACAGGGAAACGTGGAGAGAGCTGGTTAGAAAGTCATCAATGGTGCCCCAACGATCCTTACGGGTTATGGGAAAGTGAAGTGAAGTGAAGATCTGGAATAAATATTTTCCCCCTAACGTCCAATAAAACTGTACTTTTATTTAGTTCAGTAAGGTAATACGTTATTCCAACACTTACAAAATACCCTGGTTAAAAGAATTCGCAAATGTTGTAAAATAAAGTAAAGCAAAGATACTTTTTATATGACACGGTACCCAGCGTTTTACATTCACACCTTGGCTTTATATTTCACCCCTTGGCTATACACTTCACCCCAGGCTTTGCACTTCACCCCAGGCTTTACACTTCACCCCCTCCACCGCGCCACACATATTGTTGTTTTAGTTTGGCTGCTCATGCGACTTATGCAATTATGGTGTTTGAAATTTGATGAAAACCAAATAGAGCAAACAATTGACTAAGAATATGTCAATAAATTATATAAATGCAAATAAAACAGATTTTCTTATTATTGGTACACAAAAGCAGAGTGATAAACTTTATTATTTTTTCTGACACCTATGCTGAGCCAGAATTTCACACCGTCCGTCTCAGCACGGAATTTAGGAGTCAACTTTGATAATAATTTTGGACAGCTTATTTCATAAACTGGACTTCGATTCAAACATCCAGCATACTTACATTGACTGCTCACTCCTGCCAGACAACCCAGACAGCTTTGATCATGTTATTATAATTCTAATATACTTTTTGTTCCCAGTGTTAAGACAAATGTCGGAACAAGAGCTTTCTCAGTTGCTGCATCGACTGTGTGGAACTCACTCCATGTTAGTGTGAAGTCTGTAGGAAATATAACAACATTTCGTCGTAAACTAAAAACCCACCTGCTTAAACTTGCTTATCCTCCTCGGCTCCCCAGCGAACCAATCCAACTGTTTACAGCGGGAACTACATATCGATTATGAACTTCCTAACCCCTTTTGTTTTGGTACGCTACCGGGCATGGGTTTCCCGAGGATTTTGGCGCAAAAGACGTGTTTTATATATTAATATATTATATTATGATATGACAGTATTGGAGTTAATGCAATATTAAAAAATAGAAAACATAATAATTGAATAAAAGAATAATTTCTTCAAATGTCTGGTGAACCTGAAAACCACCGTCTTTCGAACATAAGAAATACGCTGAAAACTGTCCATTAGCATTAGGAATATTGTTACGAGTAACTGTTCAGTACCCGCCATAAGATAGTAAAGTTTAATTAACATTGCAGACACAATGGTGACAGATTCGTGCGAAAATGGTGCGTCGGGTGCGGATGACGGTGCACCCCCGAGTTATGAGATGTCAAGATTTAACAAGATTTAACAAGATTTGCCATCCAAGCCAAAGGCCCAGATGGCAAGTGGACAAGGAAGCCATTGGCTTATCGAGAGTCCAACAATGTTCACCTACTTATAACCCGCCCTCCTGAGATATGTGTCAACCTTGTTTTTAAACATATTCACGCTGCTAGCAGTTACACAATCTGTAGACAATTTGTTGTCTCAAGAGACCAAACAGGAAGATCCAGCCTAATTTGTGTGTAGAACATCGGTAGAACTCCCGCCGATGCGCAAGATGTGGCAACTCTATGTTCGATCTGTAATTAATATATTACATTATGCGTAATCGTTGCACATCTTCTTTAGTATAGTGTTTGTATTACAGTTATGCAAAGTTGTAAACATGGGTGTTTTAAGGCAGGATTGTTACTTCAAAAATAAATGCGTGTGTTTCTTCCACCATTGGCCACTGATCACACATATACAAGGGCGTGTCAATTACCATACAGCGAACTCAGTTAAGCAGATTCGCTGATAACAGAGTCAGCTGTTTCATAGAATAAAAATGTTAAAATGCGTGGCTTAATGGAACCACGTCCGCCTGTTAGCAGAATCAGTACGAAGGTGGAAAACCCAAATGCTTTTTGAATATATATCAGTATTTTTTTGACACGATAATCGATAGATTGTGCAGGTAAAATAGTAAAATAGTACGTAAATGTACATAAATCTTATATTATTGCCCTGACCACTAGTGATTATGTTAGGTGTAGTCCATCGTGTCCATGAATTGTCAGTACAGATCAGCAAAGATTAAGCGAAGAACGATATATGGAGTGGAAAATTCACTTCAAATGAAGCATCATTCCATAAAATGATGGTGACTCTGCTCTGGTTTGTTAGCTGCTGACTTTGGGTGTTGTGATACACTCAACTCGTCAATTAGTTTTGTCTTACTGTACCTCTTTCTGTTGTGCATGTATATGTGTCTTGTAATGTAAACATGTAGAGCAGTCTTATGCTCCGAAGGACAAATGTATCAGAAACGTTTTAATCGGCCAAATTCACACTCATTGTAATATTGTGTTGCCACTCATAGCGGGGAATGTCTTCCAATTCAAAGTCACGTTATATATAGAACGGTGTGTTTTATGCAGAGTTGGCTAATAATCAATGACTCCAATTTGACGAATATCTCTCATCTAGCTCTCCAGGGTAGTGATTCACACATTTGAAAAAAGTGTTTGTGCTTATTGTTGCATTGTTTGCAGCAAACTAATCCACATATTGTTTTAACTGGTTTGTGCACCGAATAAATATTATTTTGATTAACTCAATTATTCATATATTGTCTTGCCCACAGGACAAATTACGCAGTTAGGTAATAATTGTACATGCGTTACTTGTACATACTGCTCACCTAACCGCAGTATGGAAAATAATTTTTTTCAGGTTACAAATATATCATAATGATTAGGCCCGTAAGTCAGCCGTACACTGCACAACTGGACACGACTGATCTAGGTCCGACGCTTCTCGACCGTCGTAGCCGAGTCGTGTACGGTCGTCACGACTGGCGACCTGATGACTGGTCCACGACTGATCGCCGAACACTGAGCGACTATTCTCAACTGCAGCTCATCTGATCGTGTACACCATGGTTCGGCAACCTTTTTGAACGGAGGGCCAAATTAGTTACTTGGAATAGGTCAGCGGGCCACACATACCCGCACGCACATGGAAGCACGCACGCACGCGCGCACATAAGGATATTATCTTTCTTGTAACACGTACAATATATGTATATATATATATATATATATATATATATATATTTTATATGTATATACATACATACATATACACATATACACATACACACACACACATATATATATATATATATATATATGTATATATATATATATATATATATATATATTTATATATATGTATATACATACATACACACATATACATATATACACATATACACATATACACACATATATATATATATATATATATATATATATATATATATATATATATATATATATATATATATATATATATATATATATATATATATATATATATATATATATATATATATATATATATATATATATATATATATAGCAACATACATACGTTGCTGTTGTAAATAGGTCTGATTTTGAACAACAGTTTGATGGTCACTATGCTGTTCAAAAACACACATTATTCATGTTACGTGTTCTTGGCATGCCGCTGATGCCATGTTGACCCGTGTGACACTGACGCCCGATGCTAGAGATGTTGATGCTAGAGTTGCTGCGCCACCAAGTATCCTACATCTGGCTGCAGACTTGACACTGCGAGCCTCAGCTCGTCATCCAAGTGTCCGTCTGTTAGATGCGTTCATGGCTTGCATTACATGAAGTTCATCTTCATTTTTCACTCCCTGTTGCGAGCCCTGAGATTGTCAATCGGTCAGCAAACTCCCGTCTCAGCAGCTCAATGAATGCTACGAAGGCCTACATGTCCGGAGTAGCTAGTTTGTTTTCTATGAGTGTCGGGAAGTAATTTGCATCCCGCAGTTGTGTTTCCCACAATCGAAACCTGGTCTCGAAAGGGGAGACAAACTGGCACAGTTCATTGATTAGTTGTTCTCTTCTCTGGAGTTGGACGTTCAGCAGAGTGAGGTGCTCCGTGACGCAGATTAAAATGCAAAATCGCTGATCCATAAGGGGTCAGTGAATGCCGGTACTTCTCCACCCTTCTTCTCCATGAATACGCTAATCTCATGTCTCAGCTCGTATACGTGGCACAGCATGGCAACCCAACCTAGTCAGGGCACTTCGGTTTAGTGCAGGAATTGTTAATATTGCACATTCACCTGGGACGGAAGGTGCTGGAACTGCCGGTGATTTAACAAGTGTTGACGAGTGTTATTAAAAACAACACATTATCACTCAAACACAAAAAGATAGAAAATCCATGTCTGCATGTGGGCAAAACTTAATTAATTAAAGTTTTAAGGAAGTGAGAAATGTTTTATATGTTCATCGCGTGGAAATGGTATTACCGAGTTGCATTATGTGATATGTCTCGCCTAGACGTCTCGTATAGAATTTAGTCTAGATAAGGCGTACTATTTTTTAGTTTATATATATATATATATATATATATATATATATATATATATATATATATATATATATATATATATATATATATATATATATATATATATATATCAATATTGCGGGCGCGGGCCCCGCCACGCATAATCTCGCCATCAGTCTGCGGGCCGCATGAAATAGCTCTGCGGGCCGCAGTTGGCCCGCGGGCCGCAGGTTGCCGACCCCTTGTGTACACCTAGTGCTATTTTTGCAAAACCTCGATCCGCCACCAATCGTTGTTTTGTGGAACTTCAGCGATCAACTCCTTGTTCTCCCATTGGCTTATTCCGTACGACTTGTAGTCGGGAAATGCAGAACACCGCGCGACTGTTCACGACTGTTCGCGACTGCCAGTCGGCTTCAATAGTCCTGAATCAACATGTTGAATCGGCATGACTGGTGTCGACGCGACTTAAAACTGGGGAATCGTGATCAATCGCAGTTGCAAACACAAGCACACAGCAGGACTATCCACCATTGTCTACGACGCGACGGTCGAATTGCGTCGGGTTGTGTTCAGTTGTACAGTGGGCGTCGGCTTAATATTTTGTGGACATTATAATACACTGGTCTCAGATATGATGGGCGATTAACAAGAACGACACTAATAATTTGTTGTAGCGATCAAATGTTATAGCTTATACGGATAAAGATAAATTATCGAATTAACATATTGCCCCAGATGTGTCCTGGAGCTCACTGTAGGAGCCACGCCAATCGTAGGGCCTACCCATCTGTAGACAAGTATGACGTTCGGCCGCAAAGCCCTGTGTACAGCATTCACCATCATTAATAGAGTAGCCCCGCCGACAAACGATTGAAAAACAGCCGAGAAGTAGCATGAGACGCGTTATCAAAGCGAGAGTTTGCGAGAAGTATTGTTTGTTGCTTTTGTGACATTTACAGCAAACTCAGCCGATTTAAAGTTAATTTCAGTAGTAGGTATTTTGCACAGTGCGTGCGGTGGACTGGGATAATAATAATATGAACATTGTCAACTGGTACTACTGTGCAGTGGACTGTAATGCAGCTGAAATTACCACGTAAGCATATTGTGTTCATGCACAGAAACACAATTTTTCCTCTCCACCAAGAAAAGTTACATTACACTCCAGTCATAGGTATGTTTATATTAGCGTTACATCGTTGTCACTTCAACATTTTGGAAGTCGATTTTAAGTAAGTAAATAATGCGCCAAAATGGGTGTCTTGATTAAGAGTTTGCCAATAGAAATCCTGGCTCATTCTTGCTCCTGAAAGCTTTGGAAATCTCCGTACAGCTGGTCGATTTTTCCAAAACGATTAGTTGGTTAGTTTATAATGCATTCACACGCTACATAGTCGGCCTATATACTGTTCCTCTTTTGTAAAACGTTTAATTAAAGTGCGCAGAAAATGTGTTATCATGTTCAAGGAGTACGCAATTGTTCTCGCCAGCTACATCCAGTCACCCAATTCCCATTTTCTCTGAGTATTACATGAATTGGTTAAAAGCTAAGCAAAGCGAAACAACAAGTACTACGCTGACACCAATTTCCAGTAACCCACCCATCATACAAAACGTCTACTTTTCATTGCTGACGAACACCAGACGTCGCTACATGTTGGCATGATAACAATACGCGACAACGCACACCAGTGAGACAAATGGTATTCAATCAATTTATTTTCGTCCACACGCTACAAGTGGCTAAGCCTTGGGCGAATAGCTCTGCAGTTGCTTCACAACAACAACTTTGATAATGTGAAGTTAGAAACACATTAAGCCTGCCACTAGTCCTTAGTATGAAGTGATCACGGCTGCTGTTCTAGTAGTTGGTGCGCCACCAGTGCAGTCCGAATGCCGCCATTGCCACCAGCGCAATGGCGATCTTCAGAAAGGTGAAGTGGTGATAGTTGCTGACGTCAATCTGAAAATGTGCAGACTTACAGTTATAATATATCGTAGCAACACATTTTACTCGCGCAAGTGAAACATCATAGACAAAGCTGGATAAGGCTCCTTGATCGACATTTCGGGAAAGCTACCCACGAACATTAATACACAAGGAAAGAGATACACAAGAAAAGAAAACTGGATACAAATGTCAATTTGTCAGTTAAACAAACTAAGGCGAGCCGACATAGTATGTTACAACATGCATACTTCATTAACCTCAACTCTAATCAGAGTGATAGGCGGTTGGGACATATCGCTCACAAAACATCTATTTCGAAAATAAGAATTTCGAAATAGCCAATGTAGGATTGTGCATAGTAACCACGTGAAACTGTGGCAAAATAAGCGAATGTATAGAATAGGCAAATATGACTAGAATACGTGTTTAAATGTATCGGTTGCTGGCGATATATGAGACAAATAGTCAAATAAAGAAGATATGATATCTGCAAAACGCCCACCTCTGGGCATTTTGTCCAATGGGCGGAGCATAACGCCGACATATAGGAACTCCACTAAGTTGTGCTAGCAAAGCTGAAAAAAAGAAAAAAGTATGATGATTCGGCAGATAAGGGGAAAGCAACAGTGGTTATGGATACTGATAAGTATGAGCAGAAAGTAACCACCATGTTATCAGACGACAAGACGTATGATAAGCTGAAGAAAGATCTAACGCAAAAATACAAGAGAAAGTTAGTGTCCATCTTAAGAAAACTGAAAGAAGAAGGAACTCACAGAAGAACAGTATGAATACCTATACCCAATAGCTGAAATGTACTTAGGATGTACTGCAATCCGAAAATCCATAAGCCAGACCTATTGTGGACAGTATAAGGTCAATAGGGTACAATGTATCAAGATCACTGGCAAGACCTACTTGCTCCGATTGTGGGTTAGACATCACACCATGTAAAGAACTGGATACAGAACTGAAACTACGGACAAACCTAAATGTGGATGATATAATTCGTCGTCATAACTACACATTTTAGCTTCAGGGGCACTATTTTTCAGCTGAATTTTAGCACAACATTGGGAAGTTCGGTATCACCTGTAATTGCAAATCTCTTCAATTAATGGCTGGAACAGCAAGCTATTCTCATAGCACCAATAACATGCAAACCTAAACTATGGGATAGATATGTGGAAGATGTGATTGGAGTAGTGTGGAAGGGATATGAGAAAGAAATGACTGAGCATCTCAACAGCATAGACACAACAGGCAGAATTAAGTTCACATATGAAGAAGAGAGCGATAGCTCCATGCCCTTCCTGGACACACTTATGACACGAAAGGAAGACGGAACAGGGAAACTGATAATGTATCGGAAGATGACGCACTCAGACCAATATCTCAACCTCACCATCCGCTACATCAGAAACCGGGGGTCATCAGTACGTTACGTACGATATTGCAACAGAGCCAGAGGACAGAGATAACGAAGTGGAGCACATCACCAAGGCACTGGTACGATGTGGGTACCCAAGTTGGACCATAAAAAAAGATGAAAGAACATCATCAAATCCAAAAGAAAAAAAGGAAAATACACAGAGAAATCCAAATATATGGTCAAAGAAATCCTAATATATGGTCACTCTCCCTTATGTCAAAGGAGTAACAGAGCCTATATAACGGATTTTAAAACAGCGTGAGATCGCTACATCTATGAGATCTCATCAAAACATCAGGATATTACTAGTGCATCCAAAGGACAAAGTGGAAGATAGAAAAAAAAAGACTATGCATATCAAATCCCCAGCAAGAACTGTAACTACACGTATACAGACGTAACAGGGAGAATACACAACCAGACGATTTACCAGGAACATAAGAAAGAGTCAGTCTGCAATAACAAACCACTCAGACAGGAACAATTGAACAATCAGAGAGTGGCCATATGGATCCGTAAGGTAACTCCAGTCACGAATCGAGACGAGGGGGGATATAGACTGATACACGTTTGGGACGACCTGCTTGCCAAGACAACTGGTCTGAGCAGGGACCTATCCCATAATTCCTGATGAAGGCTGCAATGCCAGTATATATATATATATATATATATATATATATATATATATATATATATATATATATATATATCTATATATATATATATATATATATATATATATATATATATATATATATATATATATATATATATATATATATATATATACATTTATATATATATACCAACTTGTGATTTTACTCAGCTAATGGAAAGATGTTTCATGTCATATACTGCCAAAAACTGCTAGACAACTGCAGAAATAAAAAAAATATATAAATGAAGTAAAACAATAATTAAGCTCGAAGCGAAATCACCAAAAGTTGGGGACAACAATAATTAAACAATTTTCTATTCACAACTTCCTTTTACCTTGTTTGTCCATCAACATGTCCGCCTCAAAGACCACAGAACCATAAAAAAACACATCATAAACTGGTAGGGAGAAAAAGTGGTAGATAGGGAGTGATGCAAAAGATGACACATGAAAGAGGTCATATGAAAAAGTGGTAGATAGGGAGTGATGCAAAAGATGACACATGAAAGAGGTCATATGGAAAAGCAAGATCAAGACAACGATCAACAGAGACGAGAGCAATTACGAACTTCCTCACGTGTACGATGACGTCATCCGAGGTCATTAGTATTGACGAAGTCGCCTTGATAAGATGATGAAAATGTCTACACGGTAAAAAAAGTTTTGGATATGTAAAAAATAATCATTTCAACATGAAAACGAGCAATCTTGAGAAACGTGCACTAATTTTCTATTCAGGTTTTTATTAAATGTGTTAGTCCATGGTAACCTCCAACGTATACTGGAATGGGATTGTGTGATAGTTTTCGCCCATGGCAGTTGAAGACGAGAAAACTTACTCTCGACGGCAAGCCCGTATACATTGGAGTTACCCTGGACCGTACCTTCATATACAACAGTCATCAAGACAAAGGCGAACATAGGAACGAGGGACATCATCCTGACGGAAGCTGTCCATCACCAAATGGGGAATATACCCAGGGACCATACGAAGTACTGCACTTGCCCTGTGACCATCTGCTGAATATGTTTGTCCTGTTTGATGAGATCGTTCTAGACAAGCCAGATATGAAGATTGTGTCTTTATAAACTAACCGATACTGGGCTTACAGCCGATGTCGGCCGCCAAAGTGTCCATGTACGTCAAATGGTTGACGACGTCATGCCTTCGCCCGTTTATCTCTCGCCACATTTTCTTGCTGTCCGGTAGACGACACCGTCATTGTCGCAACACAACCACGTATTTGGTGGTTGTTCGTGGACAGGTCGATTTATCAATCCGATATCTTCAGTACGGCGTCCTAACATGTTTACTGTCCGACTAAGGTTGGAATATAAAGCAAGAAAAAGTAGTGTCACCGTGATTGGTATAATCGTGATTATTGCAGTGGTTCGACAAACACGTCATAGGTCCATGAACAAATGTGTCACATGTATCAGAAAAAAAAACAAGTCATATGTCTTTGAACCAAAACGTCATATGTCTTTGAACAAACACGGCTGAACTTAACATTACTAGAGTCAAATGTTGGCCAAACACGTTATACGTCCGTGACCAAACACGCCATACGCCACACATCATACGTCCATGAATAATGTAATATATCCATTAGCAAACACGGCTAAACTTAACATTACTGAAACTAGTTTACCTTGAACACCCATGTAGCCCACCGACTCTGCATCTCAAGCTGGTGGAAGACTGGGCAAACGTCAGGCGTCAATCCGATCATAGCCAGGGGTGCTTCAGCGATGGGGGAAACATCCATCGATTCAACAAGAAGCGCCTTTACTGGAGCCCTGTAGTTGGATGGGGCCCTTTACTGGCGGGAAGCTGACATTCGGTTAATACGTTTGCTATATTGATTTAAAATTGGCCGTTGTGGTCATGAGAGCTGATTTATTAAACATCCACTCACGGTAGTTATTGGGCCTGATTGCTGCACTGACATGTGTGACTTCTGTGGCTGTCATAAGCGGATAAATACAAGCGAGGCTTTTGAAATAATGGAGAGTCACCCAACAATCAACCGAGTCGGGGTTTACATCATTCCAGCCATCTTCTTGGAACTGCTGTCATGTGACAACCAACAACTAGGTCACACGACGTCATTCTAACATTGATGAAGAGACCGTGATGGTCACGATAACACCGTTTAGCATCACACTGTATTGTGAAAGGAAACGAACTTACTTCAATATATATGGTCTCTGTGACGTCTCACAGAAAGGTTCACGGACTATTTACTACAGATAATCCAACTAAACTGCTACTGCCCATGCACAGTGGGATGTGTCCATTGATTTTACCATTCGTGTTGTATTTGTCAGATAACTAAACGCCTCCAGTGGAAATTGCGAATACTGGTAATTGTAGCCTGTCGCACATACGATGACATCAATGTTGTCCTCGCGCGAGCCATCGCTGAACTGGACTGAACTGAGCAAAAACCAGCTTTATGGGTTCTTCGTCATCTCACTTAATGGTCCATCCTCAATTCGATTGTTTTGCTGGCCTCATTTCAAATACGTTTTGCGAAAACCACACCTACTTTTCATCCATTGTAACATGCTACGTCATTTGTACAACTTTTATATGTAACTTTTGTGAAATGATCAGACAAACTATCAAATCACTTAATGATTGCGCAAGCATTACGTTAAATGAAAACCGAAATGCTGAAAAGTCACGATTTTCACCCTTGGTGAAATTTCATAACTGTGTCATGTGATCGACGAGAGGATTGAAGTCACACCCATGATTGAAGTCACGCCCATGATTGAAGTCACGCCCATGATCAACATTGTTCACTCTTTGGGATGAACCGGATTCGCGATGGGCTGAACAATTTGAGGAAACAACTTTAAACTTCAAAGTTCCATAGAACATTGAGAACGTTGTCCCTATGCTCGTGCCGTTGGCTTTACTCAGTATTGTTTTCTGTTTCCGACAAACATAAAATCAGGATATTATATAGAGTAAAATGTTAGATATTGAAACATGAATTTTAAATAAAATCATTAACGTAGGAAGGAATCTAAACACAAGTACGATATAGCATAATGCATGTGCAAGATTTCGTAGTGTTTTAAATATAAGCAATGAAACAATTTTATGTTTTTTTTGTACTGAATATATGCCTGGAATTGCGTATTATCAAGATCTGAGAATAGTAAAACTGCTGCATAAGAACAAATATACTGATAGATGGCGTGGTCGAACTGTGGTCTGGGTACGTTTCCAAAGAGCCCACCGTTGGATCGCCGGTAAATGGATAGGGATATATCACCTCAGCCTGGGAGGAGGCTTAGATGAGGTAAGGTGACAGGTCGAAGAGAGACAGGACGTATGGGGACGGGAAGGAAAGAAATGGGAGGTAATACAACTGGAGAGAAGGAGACGGGAGTGGGGGAGACAGGAGCGAAGGAGACAGCATACGATAGTGGTGGTGATGGGAGTGAGGGAGATGGGAGGAAGGTGTCAGGCGGGAAGGCGAAGGGAGCGCAAGTTAGCCAGGAGACGGGAGGGAAATGTGACATGTTGATGGATGAGATATATATATTGATAACAGTCTGCCAGGTGACAAGGCTGCCTGAGAGAGTGTGACGGAATGGAATAGCTATTCTGAGGTAGTGATAGAAGGGGTGATGAAGAGATCGAGAACGTTTGTGGGGACTCAATAATTAGGAAGACCGACACAGCCTTAAACAAGGGAGATGACGTGGTGGTTTGCTTGCCTGGGGCCAACATAGGGGCGATAATTGAGACGCATGCACCCAATCACACACGGAACTAAACATTACATATCACAATTGTAATGCTAAAAACAGTTAAAAACAAACGAGAGTAATATAATAGATTGCAAAAGAAAAAAAAAGAAAAAACGCGACATTGCAACTACCTGCTAGAGGCAAGACATTTATGCTGGCTCTCTGTTTAAACATCTCAGCGCATGAGGATAGAAACTATTGTAGAATCGCGTCGTTTTAGTTTTTATGCAACGGTAGCGCTTACCGGAGGGAAGGAGTTCAAAGAGATGGTTGGCTGGATGATATGCGTCTTGTACAAAACACTTGGACTTTCGCAAACTACGAGATCGATAAAGAGACCTTATGGTCGGCATATTTAACCCGATTAGTTTAGAAGCGTTCTTGACTACTGATTCAATTTGATTAATTTATCTTGGCTGGCGCAACCAAACCACACACTAATAGAAAATGACAAGACACTTTCAATAACTGCGCAGTAGAAACGTGTTAATATTACTTGAGATAAGCCGAATCGTTTGAGGTGTCTAAGGAAGTACATGCGTTTTTGTGCTTTTTTTTAATGATTTCAATCGAGTTATTACACCAGGAAAGATCTTTTGAAATAGTCGAACCAAAACATTTTACAGAGTCAGCTTGTAAGACTTCAGCACCGTCAATGAAAAAGGGGTGGATGGGTATTTTGTTTTTGCAAAAATCAATGATCTTTTCCTTCGTTTTGGATATGTTTAGTACTAGGTTGTTGTTCTTACACCAGCCAACCCGTCTTTGAACTTCCTCTCTATACACAGACTCGTTAGCATTGTTAACACAGCCAATTACAGTGGTGTCATCCGAGAACTTAACCACGCGAACAGATTCGTTACCAGATACACAGTCGTTTGTAAAGAGAGTGAAAACGAAAGGAGAAAGCACGCAGCCTTGTGGGGCACCAGTGTTACGTATAACAGGTTTGGAGAGAGAGTTGTTGACCTTGACAGATTGAGGCCTGTGAAGAAGGAAGTTGAGAGTCCAGTGACAGATGGCAGGATGCACATTCAAAGATACAAGTTTGTCAAACAACAGGAATGATGGTGTTAAAGGCTGAGCTAAAGTCCACGAAAAGAATCCTCGCATAAGTACTCGGTTGTTCCAGGTGCTTCATAACATAATGTAAACTTAAGGCAACTGCATCGTCCACAGATCTGTTAGTTTGATAAGCAAACTGGTGAGGATCCAACATACCGGCCGTGGATGATTTCAGATAACGGAGCATAATATGTTCGAAAACTTGCATCGCAACTGAGGTAAGTGCCACTGGACAGTAATCGTTCATGGTAGAGACTTTAGCCTTCTTGGGAATAGGTATAATCACATAAATTTTAAAACACATTGGAACTATGCACTGTTGTAAAGATGAATTGTAGATGTCAGCGAATACTGGAGCAAGCTGATCGGCGCAATTCTTGAATGTATATGATGAGATGTTGTCAGGACCCGAATCCTTGCGCGTACTCAGTCGCTTGAACAATGTCCGCACGTCAGCAACGTTAACGGTGAAAGGCAGCGACAGAGGAGTGTCTGTGGGTAGGGGGCGCTGTTCCGGCGATGTGTTTAACTTGTCAAATCTGCTGTAGAAGTCGTTTAGTTGGTTAGGGAAGGACGGATCGGCATTGTAAATAACTGAAGCGCTTGGTTTATACTGTGTAATTTGACGTCACCCTTGCCATACAGATCTGGTGTTGTTAGAAGCAAATTTGTTTTTTTGGTTACTCCTAAGTCCTTTTCTTATGTGGTTCTACCTAGTATAGCATCCCCCATTTTATATTCTTCGTCCATGTTTTCATGTCATATGTGTATACATTTACACTTACCAAAATGTAATAACATTTGCCATTTTTCTGATCATTTAACTCATTTATCTATATCATCCTGTAAGCTTTGTTTATCTATATCATTAGTAACCTTTCTGAATACTGTTGTGTCATCTGCAAAATTGAGTACTTTGCTAGATATGTCATCTTCCAAATCATTTATATATATTAAAAACAGTAAAGGGCATAATATTGATCCCTGTGGTACCCAAATCAAAAACGATTTTCATTTTGAAATCTCACCATCTACTATTACTCTCTGTTTTCTGTGTGTAAGCCACTTTTCTATCCAGTTGATTACATCATTACCTATGCCTTGGGATTTTAGTTTAAGTAAAAAAAATTTTGTGTGGCCCTTTATGGAAAGGTTTCTGAAAATCTAAGAAGACAACATCCACTGGTGACCCGTCATCTACCCACTTTGTAATTTCTTCAAAACAAACATAAGAAAATGATTAGATATGACCTTGCTTTTAAGAACCCATGTTGAAATGTGTTTATTAATTTATGCTTTACAAGGAATTCCACCATGTGGACTCTAATTAAAGTTTCGAATAATTTACAAACAACTGATGTTAAACTCACTTTGTGAAAGCGTCACGAGTGTTCATGGTCTGATACTGCTTTCCTACTTTGGCTAGAAAAGCTTATATGGCAAGGCCAATGTCTGCCCTAAGCATTGGCTTAGCCTCCTCCCGGATGACAGCCGCGTCTCGAGATTCGAAGGCTTCCTGTTTGTTGTTCACTGCCTTCTTTACACTGTGTGTGTGAATTCACAGTGACAGTCTTTTCTGGGACGATAGAGTCTTGACGGAACTTCACGTAGTCAGTTAGAATATCAGCACGCTCATTTATGTCATGAGTGCCCTCAAAGAGGATATCGCAATATGTGCAGGCATAGCAACCTTTCAGCTGTATGTGTAATCCATACCATGACCTGTTTTTTGACAGGTAGAACACGTTTGAGTTTTGGCGGTGCTTGGCCAGGTGATGTAGGATGTTGTAATCTGCCCGCCTCTGGGAAGGGAGACATTGCGGGGTTTATGCCTCATCCACTGAGCTATAACATAAGTCGATTGCTAGGGCAGTACGCCAACCAGGATGCATAAGTTAAAGTCGCCCACTATGATCACGGGCGCATCAGTATTGACTGGAGTCTAGACACCGACCCCGCTATGTCGTCGGCGGCAGACTTACATTTCGCTTTAGGCGGGACATACCCGCTGCACATGATAATATTTGTGAATTAACTGTGCAGGTAGAGTGGCCTCATACAAAGTGTGAGTAGTTCAACATCTTCAGTTATGAAATGTTTTCCTTTTTTTAAATGGGAGGTATTTCTTTATTCGACAGAGAAATGCGAGGCAGTCAGCAATCGCTCGGTGTATATTTTTTGTACGGCTTCCACGTGAGGAAATGTTCTATTTTGGGCCCGAGGATTTTTTCGCTCTCTATCATTTGCACGCTCTCTGTTCACATGAGAGATGGAGCCCACAGCATTTTCTCACGAGAGATGGAGTCCACAGCAGTTACTCATGAGAGGTGGAGTCCACAGCATTTACTCACAACACATAGAGTCCAAGCATTTACATATGACAGGTGCAATTGTTGCTCTCTTCCTTTTCCCTCTAGTCCGGGGTGAGGCTGGCGAAGATTCCGGTCGTCGATGTTTGCTTCCCCTTCTTCTTCATCACTAGTCAACAGCTTTTATTAAGGAGAGGTGGAGCCTGTATCACTTACTCACGCGATTTGGAGTCCACAGCATTTACCATTGAGAGATGGAGCCCACAGTATACACTCACGAGAGATGGGTACATAACATTTAGTCATGAGAGATAAAGTCCATAGCATTTACTCTTCAGAGGTGGATTCCGTAGCATCTACTCATGAGAGATGGAGAAGGCGGCATTTGCTTGTAAGAGATGGAGTGCACAACATTCACTTATCAGAGATGGAGTACACAGTATTTACCAATGAGCGTTGGCGTTAACAACATTTTCACATAAGAGGTGGAGTCCAAAGCATTTTCTTACGAGTGATGAGGTCCAAAGCATTGACTCTCAAGAGATGGGGGTCCACAACATTTACTGACGATAGATGGAGTACACATTGTTTACTCGTGAGAGTTGGAGTCAACAGCATATGCTCATGAGGGATGGAGTCCACAGCTTTGACTCACGAGAGATGGAGCCCACAACTTGTATTCATGAGAGATATAGTCCACACTTACTCAAGCGATCCGAAGTCCACAACATTGACTCCCAACAGGTGAACTCCTCAGCATTTACTTCCAAGATATGGAGTCCACAACATTTACTCATCAGAAATGAAGACCACAAAATATACTTATGAGGGATGGAGTAAATGACATTTGCATCACATTTGCATGACATTTAATTTTGAGAAATGGAGTACACAGCACTTACTCATGAGAGATTGAGTACAAGGCATTTACTTATGAGAGATGGCGTAAACAGCATTTATTCACGAGAGTTGGAGACCACAGCATTTACTCTTGAGAGATGGAGCACACACTATTTGCTCATGAGAAATGGAATACACAATATTTACCCATGGGAGTTGGATTCCACAGCATTTTCTCACGACAAATGGAGTCCACATCATTGACCCTCAAGAGATAGAGTCCAAAGCATTTACTCATGAGAGGTGGAGTCTACAGCATTAACTCATCAGAGGTGGAATCGACAGCATTTACTCACAAACATAGGGAGTCCACAGCATCTACACATCAGAGATGCAATTGTTGCTTTCTTCTTTTCCCTGTTGTAAGGAGTGAGGCTGGCAACCATACCGTCACATCATTGACTCAAGATAGATGGAGTCCACAACAAATACTCATGAGAGATGGAGTCCAGGCCAATTGCTCATGATAGATGGGGTACGCAATATTTATTCATAAGAGATGGAATCCACAGCATTTACTCGTGAGAGATAGAGTCCAAAGCTCTTACTCATGACAAATGCAATGGTTTCTCTCTTCATTTTCCTTCTAATCCTGGGTGAGGCTGGGAACGATACCGGTCGTCGATTTTTGTTTCCCTTTCTCCTTCATCACTAGTCCACAGCATTTACTAAGGAGATATGGAGTTCAAAACATTTACTCATGAGAGATGGCGTCAACACCATTACTCTTGAGATATATAATCTATAGTATATATTCATGAGAGATGGAATTCACAACATTTACTCTTGACAGATTGGGTACACAGCATTTATTCACGAGAGATGAATGCCATAGCATATACTGGTGAGAGATGGAGTCCACCGCATATAATCACGAGAGAGGGCTTGCACAGCATTTATTCATAAGAGATGGAGTACACAGTGTTCACCCATAATAGCTCCCAACATTTTCACATGAGATATGAAGTCCACAACATTTTCTCACAAAAAAACAGAGTTCACATCATTGACTATCAAGAGATGGAGTCCAAAGCATCTACTCATCATTCATTCAAAAGAGATGGAAACCACAACATTCACTCACAACATATGGAGTCCACAGAATTTACACATGAGAGATGCAATTGTTGCTCACCTCCTTATCCCTGCAGACCGGGGTGAGGCTGGCAATTATTCCGGTCGTAGAATTGTTTTCCCTTCTTTTTCTTAACAAGTTCACAACATTAACTAAGAAAAGATTGAGTTCACAACATTTACTCATGAAAGATGGTGTCCAAAGCATTTACTCATGAAATATGGAGTACACAGCATTTAACCATGATAGTTGGAGTCCACAACGTTTATTCATGAGTGATGGAGCCCACACTTACTCAAGCGATACGGAGTCCACAACATTGACTCCCAAGATATGGACTCCTCAGCATTTACTTCCAAGCGATGGATTCCACAGCATTTACTCTTGATAGATGGAGTACACAGCATCTACTCATCAGTATAGGAGTCCTCAAAATATACTTAAGAGAGATGGAGTAAATTACGCATGTCATTTACTTTTGAGAAATGGAGTACACAGCACTTATTCATGAGAGATGGAGTACAAGGCATTTACTTATGAGAGGTGGAGTCCACAGCATTGACCCTCAAGAGATAGAGTCCAAAGCAATTACTCATGAGAGGTGGAGTCCACAACCTTTACTCATCAAAGGTGGAACCAACAGCATATGGAGTCCACAGAATTTACACAGGAGAGATGTAATTGTTGCTCTCCTCCTTTTCAGTGTAGTCCGGGGTGAGGCTGGCAACCATACCGTGACAGAATTGATTCATGAGAGATGTGGAGTTCAGATCATTTACTCATGAGAGATGTGGTGCACAGCATTTATTCATGAGAGATGGAATCCACAGCATTTATGCGTGAGAGATGGAGTCCAATTCACTTGCTCATGAGAGTCCACAGCATTTTCTCATAAGAGATGGAAGACACAGCATCTACACATGACAGATGCAATGGTTGCTCTCTTCCTTTTCCCTGTAGTCCTGGGTGAGGCGGGGAATCTTTCTTCTTCGTCACTAGTCCACAGCATTTACTAAGGAGAGACGGAGTTCAAAACATTTACTCATGAGCGATGGGCGTACACAGCATACACTCATGAGAGATGGAATACAAAGCTATTATTAATGAGAAATGGAGTACACAGTATTTAACCATGAGAGGTGGAGTCCATAGCGTTTACTCACAACATATGGAGTCCACAGCATTTACGCATGAGATATGCAATTGTTACTCAACTCCTTTTCCCTGTAGTCCGTGGGTAGACTGGCTACGATACCTTTCGTCGATTTTCCCTTCTTCTTCATTTATTGTCCACATCATTAATAGCATTTAATTATGAGAGGTGGAGTCCATAGCACTTACTCACAATATATGGAATCCACAGCATTTACTCTTGAAACATGGAGTACAAAGCATTTACTTCACTTACTAGTCCACGGCATATACTCATGAGCGATGGGGTTCAAGGCATTTGATCATGAGAGGTGGAGAACATGACATTTATTCGTAAGAGATGATATTTGCTCTCGACATGCACCAATATCTTCTTGTTATGTGCTGTCAGCAAGCACCAATGTCTGCTTGCTATGTGCTGTAGGGAAGCACCAATATGTCCTTGATATGTGTTGTGGAAAAGCACCAATATCTCCTTACTATGTACTAAAGGAAAACAAACAAAATACAATAAAGGAAAACAAACATGCACTTATGAAAGACAACACTAATACTATGTAAAAGCAACAGCGAATATAATCGGACAATACATCAAGCATTTTTACAGCAATTACACATATCACACACACACACACACACATATATATATATATATATATATATATATATATATATATATATATATATATATATACACACACACAAAACACACACACACATATATATATATATATCAATACATACATACATATATATATATATATATATATATATATATATATATATATATATATATATATATATATATATATATATATATATATATATATATATATATTATAAATATATATCCATATATATACACATATACATATATACGTATATATATATATATATATATATATATATATATACACATACATACATACATACATGTATTGCAATTTCAAATTCGGAATGTTTTTGGTGATCGTCGCCGTCATGATCGCTGACATTTGTTTGGTTGGTTTTACACTAAATATAAAACTGACAAATAGTATTTCAGATGCGCCTAAAACTAAAATGTGTCTCACATTTCCATTGTTAGGATGGTAGTTCTCCTGCCTGATGTCTCCTTGCCAGCTAGGTGCTAAAAATCCGTTCTGATGTTATGACCTTCGTCACGTCCTTAGTCACGCCAATATTTGTTTAATGTTGCCAACACGACGCATAATGGCCCTACTAAATGTCACATTGTAATACATAGTACCTCGTTGCATTGCTAACGATCCATATGCTGGTCTGGGCGTGTTACAAATATGTTGGTCAGAGCAGTTTCTTTTTTTATTTTTCCATTGGTCTGCTCATATTCCATCTCCATCTACTGGAAAACGGCGGAAACACATTTTGATATTCTTTCAAAAAACGTCGTTTCAGTTGGAATATATAAACATAACTTTAGCTCAACTTTGTGCGATAGTGGTGATGTTAGTATTAAAATAAAGTTAGTGTATTGCGATATATATGGTTGCTGGAGAAGGAGTAAATCGTATCGGAGTAGAACATTTAGAAAGAACTGCATGTAACTCACGGGATTATCAATGTACAATATGTACATTATCCTGGTGTCAGCCTCCATTAACTACACATAAAATGAGGCAGTTCACAATATATTCCGAATCACCCACATTCATAATAATATTTGTTGTGATCTTTCAATTTAACGGTGTTCATATTGGCACATTCCTGTAATTTACTTGAACATGTCCGATGATCTCGGAATGTTCATGTGTCTCTTGCTAAGCTAACTTAATTGAGTGTTCATACTAGAATATTTTGCCTGCAATGTTACTGTGGCTTCTTTCACATATCTGCCCACGTCATTAGCTTTCGAAAAATACACATTGAGGGTTTCCAGTATGTCAGGATCACCGTTCTTCCTCCTGCCTACGGCAATATTTGATACGTCCTGCCTTTTAACATTTTACTTTTGTTCAACTCCAACACTTTACGTAAACTGGAGAATGTTCCTCGCTGTTTCACTCATCCAACTGCCATTTTGGGCAGCTCGACCCTTTTTGATTGTACACAGATTAAGTCATGATCTTGGCATAAACAGTTGTAATATATGGTTTCAGACGGATGAATGGCTGTACTAGGTGTAAGCCCAATATTACATAAGGTAGGCAAATGTTGCGAGTGTATTCCAGGTCATTGAAGAAGCGCAGTATACACACACATACTTGTTGATAGTGTATTCATACTTGTAGAAATAGTTGCGTACATAATCAAAGTGGATAGCAGCAGCACACAAGAAGAAAAATTTTATGAATGTTTCTTTTCTTGAAATGTGCAGTAATATTGAAGGAGACGTAATCCAGTATATATACCGAATTAACTTGGATTTTCAAGACACGTCAACATCTCTACCGATGGCAACTAATCAATTCAGCTATTTAATATGTTACGACCATTGGCAAGAATTCACGTATTGGCAACGATAAAAATGCAAAACTCTCGATGTAGAAACGGCACGCTCATCAAGTTACATTGTTGAGTTCATCTACATATTCATCATATGTCGACAAATGTTGCATTTACATTAATATAGCTTTGAAAATTCAATAAAATATACAAATATTCAATATAAAATAATCCCTTTGTGACGTTCTAATGGCATGTAATCCAATGATGATTACGAAAGCACAATAATACAGCAAACAAAACCTTTTGAGTGTTTAACTTTAATATAGTCTATAATCTGGCAGAAACAATGTCAATACATATTTTGTTTTACTCAGTGTGATCCACTTTATACAATGGGCAGAACTACGGAATTTGGCATGTTCAACATGCCTAATATGTTTGCAAAATTCAATAAAAATTGCTGGGGGCTACGAACATTTCTGATTGAATTTATGAAATGTCGGTATACAAGCTAAACAACACAACACAACACAGCACAACACAACACAATAGAACATGTACGGGGGGTTACTGTCACCAAATCAGGTGTCAGTAATTTATATATATATATATATATATATATATATATATATATGAATTAAAATAAGTGTAATTCTTTATTAATCTGGATTGCGATTTACGTAGTGCGGTTGTGTTGTTTATATAACCATTGCTGCCTGTTCTGTCTGTGCTGATCACGTTTCTCTGTGGGCAAATCGGCAAACATTATTACAGGCAGTTTGTTTGGTGCGCTGTTGTGCTTAATCGCTTAGCTGATTTGTCGCAAACAAAAGCTTCCTTTGTAAACACAAACGTCGAAAACTTCCGCCGAAAACAACGTAGCCGTCGGCCATTGCGACCAACCAACTCAGTCAGCAGCACACAGCGGGAACGAACAGGTTATGCAACAACAACAACAAACGCTTGCAGCAACTGATGATACGGACACTCGAGCGATCACCTATGTGCTATGCAAGCGGGACTGTCACTGACGACTACAAACGGTGTCGTTAAAAATGCCGGCGTAGTTAATCTGGGCGACGCCTGGATACAAGGCGAGCTGCAAACACTGGAGACCGGCCACACTTCTTGACGTCATTCAGTTACATTGCCAGGTACATGGCCGGATCCTCATCCATAGTAAGCATTTGCACACCACGTTGTCGTAGATTACGTGGGAAGGGATGCGGTGGAAGAGGGAGTTGTGGCGGGCACTCGCGAGGGTAAGCAGATTATTATCAATTCCGGAATTAAGCCAAAACTCGAGGTCCTATCCTAGTGGCCTATTGTTAATCTGGTCATCCTGCATACACTTCTGGGCGAGGGTAAACTGGATGAACAAGGATAATTAAGATTTATCAGCTAACCCATAAATACGAATATATATATCCGTGTATTTCTAGGACAAAGAATACAGGACATTGCAGGCAAGTCACAACTTTCATGGGGCATATATATAACTCACCTGCACACCATTCGGTTAACCCTCCATGATGCTCGAAGCAACGCTAGACTGCCGCCCTCTACCCACCCTACGTCAATGCCATGTACAGGGTCAGTGACAGCTGATGGCAGGTATATTTGTAAGATGTACAATACGCTACGTGGATTTCTTTACATGGATAGTAAATTTGTACATGTATGTTCTTACAGAGGGTGTGGTCAGACCAACTCCTCCATCACTCACTCGCAAGGTCAGACTAATGCCTTCCCAACATAGGGTATACCTGCAGCAAACTCCATGTCATATCTTAACCTAGATGCATGGCGAGTTGAGTTGATAGATAACCCAGACAGTAATTTTTTTGTCACAAGGTCTAACTAAGGGCTTTGATTTGGTAAATAGTGATGCAATTCGTGAAACAGTGGAAGTGGGAAATCATCATTCAGCTTCGCGGGGGAGTAGAGAGTATGAATTAGTAACGCAACATATTATATCAGAAATGTCAGGAAATTACCTTATTTGCGACAATAGACCTCATCTGGTCAGCCGACTACGGCCTATCCCGAAACCTGCGGGGGTGTACGGCAGATTCATGACTAAATAAACGTTTACCATGTGACACATTGCTAAAGCAATGCTGCAAGCTTTTACAAAGCGCAAATGGGCAAGAAAGAGACAACTACAGTCCCTTGTAGGGAAGCTGAGTTGGGCGGCGGATGTTGTTTACGGCGGGAGAGTTTTCTTCCGGCGAATTTTAAATGTTATTTGCCCTTTAGTGGCGGCAGATGTGTTTTAACACGAGCGGTGCCGCTGGATATCCTGTGGTGGGATAAGTTCATGTGCTTATTTAATGGTGCTTCAGTTATTTTGGATAACGTTCCAGTTACAGCCGTATACACAGATGTGTTTTAACACGAGCGGTGCCGCTGGATGTCCTGTGGTGGGATAAGTTCATGTGCTTATTTAATGGTGCTTCAGTTATTTTGGATAACGTTCCAGTTACAGCCGTATACACAGATGTGTTTTAACACGAGCGGTGCCGCTGGATGTCCTGTGGTGGGATAAGTTCATGTACTCCTTTAATGGTGCATCGGTTACTTTGGATAACGTTCCAGTTACAGCCGTATACACAGATGTGTTTTAACACGAGCGGTGCGGCTGGATGTCCTGTGATAGGATAAGTTCATGTACTCCTTTAATGGTGCATCGGTTACTTTGGATAACGTTCCAGTTACAGCCGTATACACAGATGTGTTTTAACACGAGCGGTGCGGCTGGATGTCCTGTGGTGGGATAAGTTCATGTACTCCTTTAATGGTGCATCGGTTACTTTGGATAACGTTCCAGTTACAGCCGTATACACAGATGTGTTTTAACACGAGCGGTGCGGCTGGATGTCCTGTGGTGGGATAAGTTCATGTACTCCTTTAATGGTGCATCAGTTATTTTGGATAACGTTCCAGTTACAGCCGTATACACAGATGCATGTGATACGGCAGCGGGGTTTAATGTGACGGTGACTGGTTTTACTGTAACTGGTCAGTAGACTATCCTGAAGTTGAATATTATAAATCTAAACGAGTTAGCTGCAGTGGGCCTGGTTGTACGTCAATAAATGAGTGCTTGTTAGGTAAGATGATAGCACTACTGTGTCATGCGTTAACCGTCTAAAAACAATGCATGTTCCAGGGACTGACAATGTTTTGGTAAAACAAAATGTTCGTCTGCATCAACCTTATTCTTAGCATTGTCTGTATTTGTTACTGGTTGTGTCGCCACTGGCATGGCATATGTCATACAATGGGTTTGTTTGTATTCTGTACAAGTCCTGGCTTGACTGTCTCTCTAAATGGCAAAGTCCGTTAGCTTCAAGGACAAACAGCACACGCCTAACGTACGTGTCTCAACACAAGTTATATTTGCACTTCTGCCACCTAGCTGGTCTGTATCCTGTGTCTCTGTCACAGAAGAATGCTTGTCGCTATATAGCCTTCCTATCTCAGAGACTATCTTGCAACTATGTTAAGCAGTATATTAATTTGGTCCATCATGTTGCATTTAGAGGCAGGACTTGCCAATCCTTTCCATAACTGTTGGCTTTTAGATGTGCTACTCAAGGGGGCTAAGAGGGCGCGGGTGCATCATCAAAAGTTACCTATCACCCTTATATTTTTTTTGAGCATCCTGTTTTTTAGCGTTTTTCTCCCTTTTAAAATATGAAGTTTTTCAACCCAATATTACACCTGTCCAAAGATGGCGTAATTTTGGCTGTGCGGTGGTCAAAGACTTATCAATAACGGCATCACACTCTACAATTTCAACTCCTACGCATTCCAGACTGCCCACTGTGCCCGTTGCAGACAATTCTCTCCATACGACTTTCCTCCTGGCGCTCTTTCGTTCATTTACCCAACACGTGTGGTTGGCTTCTACTGACCGTTCAGTTTTCTATGGCAAAATACTTATCAGCTATTTCACTAGGTTAAATAAACTCACCGTATATTATTCAGGCCATAGTTTTCGAACAGAGGTGTGTCCTTTCCACTGGAATGAGGTATTCCCACATAAATCATTAAAACACACAGGACTGGGCTAGTGATGCTTACGAGAGTTACATAAATACGTCATTGGCGATGCGTAAACACCTGGCTGCAACGTTGGGCAGCAACATCAATACAGGTTAACTAGTCGAGCAATATATGTGGTGCTAGAAACAACAGCTTACTAGCTACTTTCGACCAGGGTTCGGGTGTGTTTGGGAAATTGCATTTTTATGCGATTTGTGTAGTGCGGTTGTGCTCTTGTTTATATAACCATTGCCACCTGCTCTGTCGGTCTTGATCGCATATATGTTTGGGCCAACCGGAAGACATTGTTATTACAAGCCGCTTGTTTGGCGAGTTTAATGAACTCTTGGTTGATGCAGCGGCATACACGGTTCATGTTTAGTGAGCTTGCGGTGATTATCCAATTGGTTATGATTTTTGTCTAACACCGCATTAAAACGATACCTTACGAAACTCATATTTGTCATCATAATAATACATATACATAAGGCTACTAAGTGAGACTTGTTATGCTTTATGCATGCCTTAAACCTTCTAAATAATAAATAACAGTCAGCATTGTATTAAAGTTTGCACTAAGGGAGCTTCATTTGATTGAAGCAAGACGGGTCGAAAAGTGAAAATTGTATGACAATTCATACGAAACGCCTTTGATCAACAATAACATTCATACTGACAGAGATTAGTAAGATATACTTTGTACTGAGATAATATTTTTTCCATATTAAATTGAATATCACTTAAAATGTTGCTAGTTCATACGCACAGAGAATGGCAGTACGTCAAAGTGGCGAAGCCCTACGTAACATACACCCTACGAGATGCAGTATTGTTGACGTATAAATGCACCTACGAACATGTAGTGCAGCAGTGTTTGGGGAAGCTTTGAAACGGCAGCAACATGATTCGATCCCAGATTCTCTTGATGATTGATAGTCCGATGTACTAACCACAGTGCCACCTCGCCCCATGTATTTTGCACGACGGTTAACATCGTGTAATTGGCAGAGTCCTCAATTCTGGGACGAATATTCGGAGTTTGCATTCGAAGACCAACATCCGGCTGCATTTACATGGGGCCTACAACGGTCATACACCGGGGGTTACACACGGGGAATACGTATTGAGGCATTCTCCACACATCCACTTCACGGTCCCGTTTTCAAAATGGTTTAATCTAAAACGGAAAGACAGAACGTGTAATGTGGCCCATTTCTTTCTGAACAAAGTGTGTTTGTCTGGAAATTGATGTATAACATTTTAGCTTTCATTGTTATTTCACAATTCTTCAATAAACGAATTTAAACCGCAAAATGTAAATATGGAGGTGAGCAAAATTATGTTACAACCGGTTTAATGTTTTATTTAGCTTTTCGCGAATGTTTCATCAATACGTATTCAATATACACATTTAATACGTGTACATTGCTACTACTAACGAATATGTATTAATATTATTATTTACCTCAATTTATATCAAGACTCTTGCTACAACAAATGCATCTTCAAGCAAAACTACCGTTGTCGTACTAAGTTATGTTTGGTATTAAGGCACAACAATTTAGCAATAGTGCTAGCCTAAGGAGAGCAGCCAATTCTTTCTACTCTTGGGCACATCGTCTAACAACGTTGGATATGTGGTATGTTCAATGTAATAATGATGTAGTCCATAATTGCTGTGTTAGATGCACCACCAATTAAATAAGCAGGTATGGTCTCAGCGGATTGGCACAATATCCCGGTGGTTCGTGCATTTGAAATAGTACACTTTTATAGAAACCAAAACCATAGCGATATTGAATATGCGGTGTAATTAACTGTGACAGAAGTTGCTAGGATAATTAGTCCGGTAATTCTGGTAGTTGAACAGATTCACGACGTCGAGTGAGATGCTGTATACATGCGTACTTAGACATGTCTACATGCTTGTACGTGCGTCGAAATGTACGAATGAAACGTTCGTGGGTATGCCAATGTACGGACCGTGATGCTAGGATGACAACGGCTTACTGAGATGGAGGCGGTTTACAGGAATATATGACATTGGATGCCACGAAGAACATGATACAGATGAGAGTTTGGAAATCAGGAATTGAGAAGGGGTGGGGCATTGGGAAAGAGTATTCCCAAAGAAAAATGGGAACATGGGATGGAAACATGAGTATAAAGACTGATCGAAATTAGAAATTCAAGAGATTGGTCATAATCATAAATCATAAATGAGTACTACTAAACTAAGCACAACAACTAACTTGCATTAACTAACATTGATTAACATTACCATTGCAAATTGCCTCAACATAACACTTCAACAAGTTACACTAGAGTATATGACATGAATTCTAAAAAGTAATTCTCACCTCGACTGTATCAAAAGTTAAAATTATAAATTTTGTTAATATCTGGACTATATAGGCTTGGGCAAGGATTTCCTACAGAAATTGCCCTAATTTATGCATGTCCGCCATATGTTATTATTAAATATATTGGAATAAAATTGACACCACACAAACTTCATTATGTAATTTGTTCATGTGTTAAATTTCTCCGTGACGACTCGAACACTAAGAGTTCAGTAGGCTTTCAAAAAAGCGTACGAATACGCGATTAACTGGCCGTGGCGCTTCGCATTTGCGTAGCAGCATATTATGCTGTTACGCAAATGCGAAACGCCTCGCTTGACGTTTTGGTCCAATCGAAAAAATCACGCGTATACCATGCTGCATTCATAGACCTCGCGCCGCGTCAATATTTGTCTTATCTTATAGATATCAAGTTGATTTTAAAAAAGAAATGATGACCCCCACCAGTATTTCATATGCATTAATCTTAGATAATGGAAATTCTTCCGCCATTATTAGATAAACGCAACATTTCGTCTCGGTTTTATTGTTTGACTAAACTAACAAAAAAGTGACATCAAAGCGCACAGTGCGTTGTACCAATCGTTTCGGCTTTAAATTTCCAATAACATTAATGTAAATGTGCACAATGATATTTGATTTGTGGTGGCGACTGCCAATGAAAGTTGCATGTTTTGAGCGAGTTTATGCGAATTTTCCCCGAGTTCCGACACTTCGGCAGCTCGCTTCTCATACCATTAGGTAAGTTGTTGTTGTATTCTAGGCATATGTAAGATATTTCTGCATATTATGATATACAATGACAAAGAAATATGATAAACGCGACATATTACAGTTTACTTATAATTTGTAGCGAATAATGTGAGTATTTGTTTATCGCTAAAAGTGGACCTCCCCATTGCAACGAAATAGGCTGATCCACGGCGCGTTCCGATTGAACGCTAGAACCTCTGTATCATTGTTTTGAAGGGTGGGAGTATCCGTCGATCTGGGCCTGCCGTTTGTTAACGTTCTTTATGAATGGTATTTTCGCAGCTTGTTTTCCCACTTTCAGTAATTTCGTGTGTTTTCGTGTAAATTTCATTTGCGAACAATTAAAACTTGTTTACTACATCTGAAATGGTGATAAAATGTTCTTTATGCTGATATAAAACTTGGCAATAATATCCGTTTGCTTGTTGGATTAATCACACATGATGATGATTGACAAAGCGAATATACCAAATTGCAGCTCCGTTAGTCGATGCCGCACGATGCGGAAAATCATAAATGTGCTCTGAGAAACATTAGTGGACATTAGCCGACTTTTGTTCGACCATTTACATGTTTATGTGACATTTAGGCAGTAATTATAGGTGCAGAATATGCATTTCGTGCGATAATGTCATGTTGTTCGTCGGTACCCGTCAGTAAACGAGTTATGTAAGCGCTAAAAACAGTAAACAAAACTTCCTTCCGGTCGTTGTCTGGTTGTCCGCTAGGCCGTACTAACAGCGCAGTTCGCTGGTTAAGTAAATACATTCATGAATTAATTATCTGATTTGTATCAAGGTTAAATATTCACAGCAAAATTGGTCTTTTTGAAAGGGAAAATTGTTGATTTAAAAAGGAATCTATGTTTAGCTGAAACGGAATTGAAACGAAATTTGCATTGTTTTGAAATGGAAAATCAAGCCCTAGAAATGCACAATCATAAACATTGTAAACGTTTATCCAAATTGATCAATATTACATACAAACACTGTTATTGTTAAATTTGTGATTGTCGGTAGCTCAGTTTAATATAATTATTATATAAATTATGATTATGGCTACATTTGTTTCAAAATGTAACTGTCTAGTCTGAATAGAACTCAGAAAAAACTACATTTGCGTATATATATATATATATATATATATATATATATATATATATATATATATATATATATATATGAAAAATAAAAACACTAATATTGAAATTCACAATGAACAGCAAATTTAATTAATCATGTTCATGATTCTGATAGCCTGTGTGGTTTTTAGTTTACTGCATTATTATGCTAGTTGTTGATATGGATTCTGGTTATAAATTCTGAAGAATTCATATTTTAAAGACATTTCTCCAATCATTTTTATTTGGATGAAATCACTAATTGAATCACTGAATAACTAATTAGACAGCCCTAACAGCGAGTAACATATTGTTGTAATTAATTATTACGGTTTTCAAATTCAATTCAAAATCTTTCAACTTCACTTTTCACACTTCAGTTGTGACTGTATATAATAATTTGCTCAAAGATACATTAAAGATATCCCATTATTTCTTCATCTGATTGATATATTATGTCGTAATGGTAGTTCTAGTTTCAGATCTGCTCCCAACTATCAGGAGGATTCACTCCAGTGTCATAGCTGTGACATACTGGAAGTCCCCCCTCACTGTTCGCCACCAGAATGATACAGCAGTGATTCTCCATTTGCTCGACTTTTGTCTCAACTCTAAGATTATCATTAGTGCAGTTGCGCTAAAAGCATTCTGGCACAAGGTAAATTACATTGAGAATAAGTATCTGAAACTGAAGAAAATTCATAACGCAAGGTGATTACGAGGAGGCAGCAGTCACAATGACAAGTTCACAATCTTTCTAGACACTGCATTCTGTAGCACTGCTGATAGTGCTCATCATGGTGCTGATGTTGTTCCACTTCAACGTGTCTCGATATCAAGTTCTCCAATTTGTGTGAAAGAAACACCCACCATTGATCCATCAGAGTGTACAGATACTGCAATATCTTCAGAACCAGAACCGGTATTGAAAGGATGTAAAGAAACACCCACCATTGATACATCAGAATGTACAGATACTACAATGTCTTCACAACAAGAACCGGTATTGAAAGGATGTAAAGAAACACCCACCATTGATACATCAGAATGTACAGATACTACAATGTCTTCACAACCAGAACGAGTATTGAAAGGATGTAAAGAAACACCCACCATTGATACATCAGAATGTACAGATACCACAATGTCTTCACAACCAGAACGAGTATTGAAAGGATGTAAAGAAACACCCACCATTGATACATCAGAATGTACAGATACTACAATGTCTTCACAACCAGAACCTGTATTGAAAGGATGTAAAGAAACACCCACCATTGATACATCAGAATGTACAGATACTACAATGTCTTCACAACAAGAACCGGTATTGAAAGGATGTAAAGAAACACCCACCATTGATACATCAGAATGTACAGATACTACAATGTCTTCACAACAAGAACCAGTATTGAAAGGATGTAAAGAAACACCCACCATTGATACATCAGAATGTACAGATACTACAATGTCTTCACAACAAGAACCAGTATTGAAAGGATGTAAAGAAACACCCACCATTGATACATCAGAATGTACAGATACTACAATGTCTTCACAACAAGAACCTGTATTGAAAGGATGTAAAGAAACACCCACCATTGATACATCAGAATGTACAGATACTACAATGTCTTCACAACAAGAACCTGTATTGAAAGGATGTAAAGAAACACCCACCATTGATACATCAGAATGTACAGATACTACAATGTCTTCACAACAAGAACCAGTATTGAAAGGATGTAAAGAAACACCCACCATTGATACATCAGAATGTACAGATACTACAATGTCTTCACAACAAGAACCAGTATTGAAAGGATGTAAAGAAACACCCACCATTGATACATCAGAATGTACAGATACTACAATGTCTTCACAACAAGAACCAGTATTGAAAGGATGTAAAGAAACACCCACCATTGATACATCAGAATGTACAGATACTACAATGTCTTCACAACAAGAACCGGTATTGAAAGGATGTAAAGAAACACCCACCATTGATACATCATAATGTACAGATACCACAATGTCTTCCCAACAAGAACCAGTATTGAAAGGATGTAAAGAAACACCCACCATTGATCCATCAGAGTGTACAGATACCACAATGTTTTCACAACAAGAACCGGTATTGAAAGGATGTAAAGAAACACCCACCATTGATACATCAGAATGTACAGATACTACAATGTCTTCACGACAAGAACCAGTATTGAAAGGATTTAAAGAAACACCCACCATTGATACATCAGAATGTACAGATACTGCAATGTCTTCCCAACAAGAACCAGTTTTGAAAGGATGTGCAACCCTAGTTGTTCTACCCGGAGAAGGAAATAAACCACTACACAATTCGTGTTCATCTTCATTTGCGACTCAGGTGTAGTTTTATATTTTCCCCCTGAACCTTGATTCAGGGGAAAAGCAACAGAATCGAAATAAAAACCCCAAAAATGACATAGTTGAACGAAACTTATTTAATTGTCTACATACTACAGTAATCTTCCATTTTACCACAGTTTTATTTGCCTCTGTGTTCACTTTAAATTTTGTGTTTGTCTCCCATCATGTTCTGAAGTGAAAAAAGAACAGATTTACGCATTTCAAAATACAATATCTCTGAAAGTATCATTGACATCCCTCTTATATTTTATGTATTTATTGCAGGTATTGTTGTTTTAGATATATGTAATATTGTGAGATTTCAGTCATCATCTAAAAAGTTATGGTTTGTAAAAAATTACATTTTGTGAATAAAATGTTTGCCCAACCTAAACAATATGAAATTATTTATATAACTGGCCTATATTTTTAACAACATGCATGATGCACTCAATTCTAGTTAAAAACTTTAAGTACAGGACTGTTTTTTTGTATTGATAACGATGCGGAATAACACATTGTGACTCATATTTGCTAATTATATACTTTCTTGAATAATGTATAAAGCCTTGGCACGACTAGCTCTTAATTAAATTGAGTACACTGTTTGGGAGTTATTTTGACTTAATTTTGGAGTTTCGTGTCTGATGCAACGGCGGCAGTACATTTAATATGGATGTGTGTGTGTGTGTGTGTGTGTGTGTGTGTGTGTGTGTGTGTGTGTGTGTGTGTGTGTGTGTGTGTGTGTGTGTGTGTGTGTGCGTGCGTGCGTGCGTGTAATTAATGATGTGAATAGTGTGAGCTGTGACTACCACTATCGTGCATGTGAGTTGCGCTACACGATTACACCATCGTTTAATTGCAGACCGCCGCACGCAGCTATATAACCGTGGACGTCAGTGAGCCGCAGTGATCTGTGTATCGACTGCTCAGACGCCTGGAACCTGCGGCATAGACACTTGTCGATGAATCGTTGCCCGGTAGCAGAATTCGGTACGTCAGTCATACACTATTTCGTAAGTCGGGCATCAACAGTTCAACTCTATGATAAATTTATTTGACCAAAGGCTAACGCAAAACACACACACACATATATATATATATATATATATATATATCATATTGGTAATATTCAATACAAATGCATGTATTGTGAAGTAAGTGTGGTCTTATGCACCAATAATGGTACGAAGAGGATAAGTCAGTAAATGATGCGTAAGTAAATTAATAAATAAGTGCGTACGTAAGTAAGTAAGTAAGTACGTAAGTAAGTAAGTAAGTAAAAAAGCAAGTAAGTAGGTATGTATGTAAATAAGTAAGTAAATAAGTTAGTTAGTTAGTAAGCTGGTAAATAAGTAAGTAAGTAAGTAAGTAGTATTGTCAATCAAGACACAATTATCAATGTTTTATTAATGAATTATAAAATTATGCTTTGTTCATATTAAATTGACGCCAACATGTTTGTGGTTTGTGAATAATGCAATAACTTTACGGATGTTATTCGTCTACCAGCTAAAGATGACATACTCGATGACAACCTCATCCCCAAATCTTGACGTGGACTTCACCACTCTCGCTACTGAATTCCAAAATGCAAGCTACCAGAATGAAAACACCACCGACGTTGGCAATGCAACATCGCTAGGCCGTGGAATGCCGTCGCCCAACTTCTACCTCATCACTACCCTGGCGACCATCGGCATAGCCGGCGTCTTGTCGAATGTCGCCGTGCTAGCCGTATTGTTCAAGAAGGAAAACAGGAAGTTAACAGCCAACCGCTATCTCATCAACCTCGCAATCAGTGAGTCCACATTATCTCAATTGTACTTAATTGATGCAGTTCAGGCACTTTATAAGTGAACAAACAGTTAAAATTATATTATATAGAATTTGGAGTGACATGTGTGTTCGATATCAGTATTTCATGGAGAGGATATATATATATATATATATATATATATATATATATATATATATATATATATATATATATATATATATATATATATATATATATATATATATATATATATATATATATATATATATATACATATACATCCTCTCATGAAATACTGATATCAACATATAATATTATATCAAATAGAGAGAAGAGAGAGGATATATATATATATATATATATATATATATATATATATATAGTGTATATGTATATATATATATATATATATATATATATATATATATATATATACTATATATATATATATATATTGTCTGCATACACCTTCCTGAGAACATATATATATATATATATATATATGTATATATATGTATATATATGTATATATATATATATATATATATATATATATGTATATATATATATATATAGAGAACATAATTCGTGCTGATCTTGTTGCTGATTAGTTACATCACCATGATAAACGTATCACCATCTCTCCACTCTGACCACTGTCTGATTTCTGATATCTTCGGATACTTAGCGTCGGACAATCGAACAAAACTACGCAAGACGTTGTCAACAATTGTATACAACTTAATTTGCACAGAGTAATAGCATTTCATCACACACACACACACACACGCATGCAAGCAAGCACGCACGCACGCACGCGCACACGCACAAACAAACAAACAAATAAACAAACACACACACACACACACAAACACACACACACACACACACACACACATATATATATATATATATATATATATATATATATATATATATATATATATATAATCTTAGAAGTAGCATACGTTGACCAGTGCCAGTGGCTGCAAATGCATACCGGCCTGCTTTAAGATGGACGGGCATTTCGGGAAGATTTACAGTGTTGGACGGGAGGCGGGAGGTAGAGGGTGATTTTCGGTTGACTCCCGGTCAGTAGAGTTGCGATGCTTGATGTGGCATTGCGGCTTCAAAGGGTATTCAAATAGCGTTAGTAAAAGAATGGTGTAGATTGCATTAAAAACATACTAGTTCTCCAAGTGGCCGATAAATGAATGGAACAGTCCTGAACAGATTATCTACTAATTGTGTTAATGCCATCAGTATGAGTATGTTTGAATATAAAATTGACAAACATTTTATAAGGGCGGGCTACACTTAAATTACGGGAATCCGGCGACGTTTATTTCACCCTCCGCGCCGCCGACAGGCCAGGGAGCAGTAGGGGTATTCTATCAGACAGGCTCGACGAACACTAGTCTGGATGCTCGCACAACCCCACCGGCACAGCACAACATCGAGGACCCTAAAGATACAGGGACAAACAATCCCGAACCCCCGATGATGCAAACTGAAAACAATGACGCCAGGAACACCAACGGGCATCAAGTTTCGTAAGAAAAACATCATGATTTTACAAAACAAGAACGGAAATTTAATATTTTTTTAACATTCAATATATATATATATATATATATTGAATGTTAAAAAAAAATATATATATACACATAAATCTATATATATATATATATATATATATATATAATGTATTGAATGCTTTTTTTGAAGGGAAGGAGGCAAGGGTCTCAGTCTATATATATATATATATATATATATATATATATATATATATATATATATATATATATATATATATATATATATATATATATTTTATTGAAGAAGGAGGCAAGGGTCTCAGTCTATATATATATATATATATATATATATATATATATATATATATATATATATATATATATATATATATATATATATATATATATATATTTATATAGACTGAGACCCTTGCCTCCTTCCTTCACTTGAGACCCTTGCCTCCCTTCCTGAGAGGGAAGCGGAAGGTTGAGACCCTTGCCTCTTTCCCCTCAGAAAGTGGGAGGTTAAGACCCTTGCCTCGCTCCCTCAGAGGAGAGTGGGAGGTAAAGCCCTTGCCTCCCTCCGCCCAGGGGAAAGTGGAAGGTTAAGACGCTTGCCCCTTCCCTTCAGAGGAAAGTAGAAGGTAGATACCCTTGCCTCCCTCCGCTCAGAGGAAAGTGGAAGATTGAGACCCCTGCCTCCCTCCCTCAGAGGAGAGTGGTAGGTTGAGACCCTTGCCTCCTTCCCCTCAGGGGAAAGTGGGAAGTTGAGAACATTGCCTCCCTCCCGTCAGAGGAGAGTGGGAGGTTGATACCCTTGCCTCCCTCCGCTCAGAGGAAAGTGGAAGATTGAGACCCTTGCCTCCTTCCCCTCAGGGGAGAGTGGAAGGTTGAGATCCTTGCCTGCTTCCCCTCAGATAAGCTTAGTATTCTTGTACATTTAAATACTCCCATCAGCATCAAATCCCTAGAATCTATCAACTAGCCTGGTTAATTTTATTGCACCTTCCAGTGACCAGCCGATGCAAATGCATCGGCCAGATCTAAAAGGAATCGGTCAGATACAACTTCTTCGGGACGTGCGTCAAAGCGAATGTTTGAAGACAGATTTTTGCCGACTCGAGAGTCACACACAAAACCAGGCTCTGAACGGCTAACCGTGGTCTACATCAAATAGGCTGTAGGATCTCAGCTACCAGGCATGTATTCTGGCCAATGTCCTCGGTTGACACATTTTACGTTTGCGTATATATGAAAGCACAGTGTAATAAGAAATATTGAATCTGTCAGATCTGAGGCATAAATTTTGCACTGTGCTGCACCGTCGAAGATGTTAATTTGTAACGAAACAATAAATAATGTATTAAACAAATGATACGTACATAATAGAACTTTCAGTACACAATTTATACATACATTAATATTGTTTTATTAATGGCAAACATACGTTGATACTGAGAACATGCCAAAAGCTTCGAGTCTAAACAATGCGTACGGGACGCCATCTTAGTATTTGGCATGTGGGATTTTATGTGAAGTACTGCCTCTCTCCGAAATCATATCTGCATACCGACGCCAACCGAAAATTACGTCGGTGACGTGAATATATTATTTTGTAGAAGATGTTTGCTGATACTTCATTCATAAGACGAATACGTAATACAAAAAAGCGTCGAATAACGGCGCTGTATCCAAGATTCGTAAATGTGTCATGGCTGTATCAGGATCGCGCCTGATAAAAATTACCGGAAGTGGGTTATAAATTCACACATTTTGTAACAATTCGTATAGTACACTGACTTTCCTTATATGTTACTTGTCTTGTCGGATAAACTATTCAGATACAACTGTAGTTCAGTTACATCGTACAACTGCAGTTCAGATACAACTGCAGTTCAGATACAACTGCAGTTCAGATGCAACTGCATCGGTCAGATCTACAGGAATCGGTCAGATGCAATTGCATTGTGACGCGCGTCAAAGCTAGTGTTTGAAGAGATTTTGCCGACTAGAGAGTCATATATATATACCTACACATTTCACACAAAACCAGGCTCTGAACGGCTAACCGTGGTCTACATCAAATAGGTCGTAGGACCTCGGTTAACAGGTGTGTATTCTGGCCAATGTCCTCGGTTGACACGTTTTGCGTATGTATGAAAGCACAGTGTTATAAGAAATATTGAATCTGTCAGATGTGAGGCATATATTTTGCCCTGTGGTGCACTGTTGAAGATATTAATATGTAATGAATTAATAAATAACGTATTAAACGTTTATTAAACAAATGATACGTACATATTGGAATTTCAGTACAAAATTTATACATACATTAAAATGGTTATGTTAATGACAAAAATACATTGATACTAAGAACTTGCCAAAAGCTTCGAGTCTAAACAATGCGTAGCGAGTGCCACCTTTGTATTTAGCATGTCAATGAAGCACCTTGTGGGATTTCATGTTAAGTATTGCCTCTCTCCGAATTCATATTTGCATACATATGCCAGCCGAAAATTACGTCCGTGAGGTGAATATAGTATTTTGTGGAATATCTTTGCTGACACTTCATTCACAAGACGAATACCTAATACCAAAAAGCGTCGCTATCCAAGATGCGTAAATATGACATGGCAGTATCAGAGTCGTTCCTGATAAAAATGATAGGACTTGGGCTATAAATTCAAATATTTTGTATTAATACTTAGTACACCGAATTTCCTTAGATGTTACTTTTCTTGTCGAATTAGTTATTCAGATACAACTACAGTGCAGATGCAACTATATCGGTCAGATCTAAAAGGAATCGGTCAGGTGCAACTGCATCGAGACGTGCGTCAAAGCAAGTGTTTGAAGAGAGATTTTGCCGACTCGAGAGTCATATATATCTAAACAGTTCACACAAAACCAGGCTCTGAACGGCTAACCGTGGTCTACATCAAATAGGCGGTAGGACCTCGGTTAGCAGGTGTGTATTCTGGCCAATGTCCTCGGTTGACACGTTTTACGTTTTGCGTATGTATGAAAGCACAGTGTAACAAGAAATATAGAATCTGTCAGATGTGAGGCATATATTTTGCCATGTGCTGCTTCGTTGTAGATGTTAATTTGTAATTTGATAAATATTGTTTTAAAATATTGATATTAAGAACATGCCAAAAGCTTCGAGTCCAAACAATGCGTAGCGGATGCCATCTTAATATCGGGCATGTCAATGAAGTATCTTGTGGGATTTATGTTAACTACTGTCTCTCTCCGAATTCATATTTACATACCGACGCCAGCCGAATCGAATCGGTGACGTGAATATAGTATTTTGTGGAAGATCTTAAGTACGTAATACCAAAAGCGTCGAATAACTATCTGATATAGTGCTATCTGAAATTCGTAAATTTGTCATGGCAGTATCAGAAACAAATTACGGGACGTGGGTGTCGCGCACACAGTGAAATGTCGACGTTGCCGAGCAACGCTTCGGACCAGAATATTCACCGTAGAACCGAGGACGCGCGTCAAAGCGAGTGTGTGAAGACAGATTTCGCCGACTCTAGAGTTATACACACAGTTCACACGAAAACAGGCTCTGAACGGCTAACCGAGGTCTACATCAAATTAACACAGGAAACCACTAGTAGGCGTTTAAAAACGTGCCTGGACTAGGATTTAATACTATTTCCAACCGAGGACGTCCTCGGTTGGCGGTAGGACCTCGGTTAGAAGGTGTGTATTCTGGCCAATGTCCTCGGTTTACACCTTACACAAACACACACACACACACACACACACACACACACACACACACACACACACACACACACACACACACACACACACACACACACACACACACACACACACACACACACACACACACACACACACACACACACGCACGCACGCACGCACGCACGCACACACACGATCGGTTAGTCCATTTACAGTGGTGTTTAGTATGGGCGAATGATGGGCGAATAAGGGAAACATAACGTTTAATAGTATAATACATATGGAACTGACGTCAGATATAACCATCTGGTACTCCCTCGGTGACTAGATTAATAGCTGTTAAGAGGCAGTGGTTTGAATACAAAGCTCATTCATACATGATTGTCACACAACACACGTTCATCTGTGCTACTTAGGGGCAGTTCAGAATTGTCAAATAAATAATCATGGCGCGGCACTGCAATGCAGTCCGGCATCTTGGAAATTCACAATTTCGCGAAAACCAATTAGCAATATGACACCATGACATTGTTAGAAGAACGCACTCTAACATAACTATTGGAGAACAGATATTGCAAATATATTGTAATGGTTATTATTGTCCTATCAAATAGAGAGAAAGAGAGAGGATATATATATATATATATATATATATATATATATATATATATATATATATATATATATATATATATATATATATATATATATATATAGGTATATATATATATATATATATATATATATATATATATATATATATATATATATATATATATATATATATATATATATAGGTATATATATATATATATATATATATATATATATATATATATATATATATTATATATATATATACGAGTGCAAAGACCACAGAAAGAAAGCAGACACACTAACCAGGAATAATTGAGAGGGGAAATGCGACAGTTGCCGGGCAAAATATCCGCCAATAGATAATTGTGCAGCCAGAGGGAAGATCTGCCACAAGTTTGAAAGGCAAATCACTTTGCCACATTCTGAAGATCTGCCATTGCAACTTGACATCATACAGGAATTGGTCGACGGTACGACCCCGATAGTTGCTGAGCCCAATTCTAAGAAACCTAGTAAATGCGCGTAATTTCTTATGTTTCGATATGAGAGAAGCCAACACAATTGTGTAACTGAATAGTTCATCGTACTTCACAAAGCTCGATTTGAACATAGGATGCCATCAAGCATTGGACTGAGCTCAGCTGCCGAAGAGTTCCAAAATGGTATCCAAACAACGCTACATGGAATTCAGAAAACAATCAACACCAGCGACGATATACTGGTGCACAGTTGCACTCAGGCTGAACACGACGACAACAACTTGCGTCATAGCGAGATCCAAAGTTTCTTGTGAGTGGGGAAAGGAACAAGAAGAATCCATAGAGAAACTTTTCAATAAGACCATAAAAATCACACTCAGCTGGTAGTAGATGCATCCTAGTTGGGACTTGGTACAATTCTTGGACAAAAGATGTCTGAAGTAGAGGAAGGAGGTTGTATAGTTGCGTAAGCCTACTTGCATACTTCCTTCGAATGGGGTGCCGATAAATTTCACCCGTACATCAACGGAAAGTCAAACAAATATTTGGGATGATTCGAAACGTCTTCATCGTGGTATTTGTTTTTGTCAAATCACATTATGTTGTGCATTTAGTTATGCATTAATTTTGGTTAATTTTAGTTATGAAATATCAGTTCGGGGTTCGATTTATTTGGTCTTCTGTGTATTCGTTTCGGATTATGTGTGTCACCCTTCTGCTTAGCCAATTTGACAAAACTTGTCGCCCTGTTTTTAAAACTTTATAAATATCTGCATCTGCCGAATCATCTATTTATTTTATGAAGGTTATTCGTCCTAATAATGATCATGGTGGTCTTAAACATAATTCCAATTTGATACCTCTCCTTTTCGTCTGCATAATAATAATAATGACGATAATACCAATATTTAAAATACATGTGTCTACAGGTGTCGTCGTTTTGATATTGTATGATACAGTGACGTCAAATTAACGTGTGAAAGCATAAATATCGTTTTAATTATTGTTTTACCTATTAATGGCAAATTTACAATGACATTTGTAACGATAAACTATATTGTGACATGTTTGCTTGAAGATAGAACGATATAATCAATGATACGGTGTATTAATTTATCCTGCCGCATATAGTATATCTTTCCATATTCCATCTTCCATCATTTTCGTATATTTTCTACACATATCCTTTATATATAACGAATATTAATACGCAAATCACCGGTGTAGTACATTTGTATTAGGCGACGATTTAGCTTAAACGTGCTTAATTCCACTGGATCTGAGAAACGAGAGTAAACCCATGTACAGTTCAGTCATTGCATTCGTGATCTGAAAGGATGACTTAAGTTAACATTTATTAAAGTACCTTTGTGAGATGGCGTACGAAAACCGAATACTTGAATAGGATTTACTGTTATACGGTAGACATCGTTCCCATTACACAATCAGCTAGTTACGGCTGTTCACGGAGGATGACTGGTCGTGCAGTGCTTCACTTGTTGGGTTTTGCATGATATCTTGATCCTAATTCCATGTTGCTCTTGATCATTACGTGTTGTGTTTGTCGTTTGTCCTTACGTCACTAAGTATCACGTGTTCCACTGTTATGTAGAACAGAAGGTACAAGTCAGGGCGATGGTTTCTTTTGTATCCGTCTTTTTTATATATGAACTTTATTTAGGATTTCAGGCTTCATGGAAGTTGCCATGTAACCTTTCTGACATATGCTTATTCGATTCCTTGTTTAGGGCAGGGCAGCTTGAACAATTATCAATGGGCGTCCTCGAAATCATGTTGTGGAGGCCTCCTCACAACGTGTTTGGAGCCTGATTGGGATAACAACAATTACCTGAAAACCTGCTGAAGTGTCATTATGCCGGGAAACTAATGTATACTTAAGACAGGTGATGTTCATGCTGGAAGGTAAGTGTTCTTTACTATTTACACTATTATTATCGGAACTGTCTTGTCAACAGGCGACATCCTCATGAGCTGCTACGTATTGGAGGAGATCATCGCAAGGTTACACATCGACATTTGGTTAGCTACTGACTGTCGTGTCTACGCGATCGTCCACTACCTGCCGCTCTACCTCGGCATCAACTCCATCATGCTTGTAGCCGTCGAACGATTTGTCGCAATCGTCCTTCCGACCCGCTTCCGTGCCTTCGTCACCCCGGGCATGGTGAAGCTTCAGCTGACGTTAGTGTGGCTGCTCACCTTCGTTGAACTCATATTCCCATGGTGCTATATGGAGGTGAGCTGTGTTGCACTGTAGGTAAACACATGACATGAATTGCTCCCACGAATTAATACCATTGCACCCACGAATTAATACCATTGCTCCAACAACTATGATAAATGTGTACCTAAACATTTATTACTCAAACACACATTTGATAAGTGTAGTTTTTGTAGCTTTATTTATGTATATTTTATGAGTCGCGGCTTCTCAGTGAGAAAAATTAAGTAGCGCAAACCTTCTTGTCTTACTATCCATAAACATCTTTACGGCGTAGAAACACATTTAAATTAATTTATTCAAAATTGCAGGAAAACACAACGACAGGTGTGTAGGCATTATTGCTATTTTAACGAATACATAGAACAAAATACAACTGTTGCAGTTGCAATGTTCGCTACAGTCCTTTGAAATGATGACCCTTCAGCCCTGGTAAAATATATTTTTTAAATGTACGAAACATCTCCATGGCCCCCTAACATAGCAACATGTCCAATGCATACAAATATACTGATATATGGCATTCGAAACACCTAGTTACAAACATTTGTATTTCTTAACAACTAACATGTATGAAGGCCTGTGTAGAGGTTTCAACGAATGCAAACCGTTGTACTTGAACGACGGATATATTTTCTTTCATTACGTTACAGAAGGTCTTTAAGTTTGGTGGACGTCACTCCTGCACGGTGTACTACAACCCCCGTCACTATTTCTACATGAGTTTGACGGCGATAATTCTTCCGGCCGTCTTTCTGCTCACACTCTACGGCAGCATCGTCGGTGTCGTCGTCCACCGACAGCGAAAGTTGAACGCGAGCATCGCTCCTGACCCAGCTGGCGGCGTCGCCTCCGTCCTGTCGACAATGACCAAGGAGCAGGCGGCCCGGCGCCAGAGACGAGCCATTCGTGTAGCGGTCACATGCGCTGTAGTCACTATCTTGTTTCTCGTCTGCTGGCTGCCCCTCTGGGTACTCTTTTTCTTGCACCTGTTCAGGGTAGCTCATGTAAGCATAACCGTTTACAAGTGGATGGCCGTATTCATTTATCTTCACCCTTGCATGAATCCAGTCGTCTATTTCATCGCCGACGACCGCTTTCGCTCCGTCTTTCTGCGCCTCGTTTGTCGGAAGGACACCGATGTCGGTGTATCTGTACAGACGCCGTCCAGCGTAAACAACGCAACTACCTGAACTCTCACTTGACCGTTTGGCAAGACAACTCACTCACTCACTTAATCCTCTTCGTTCCCATTGGATCATAAGACGCCAACATATATCCCCCAGACAGCAGAGTACTTGGTGCGACAAACACGCTTTTTATTATGGTAGCTGACTAATTTACACGGGATGCAACAGCAACAGCGGCAGTAAACATTAATGGCTGAGAAACACGTCTTTCGCAATAAAATCCCTGCTATGGTTTGTTCATAGTACTACTATTGATACTGTTGATACAAATACTGCTACTATCGATGCAACTACTGCTGTTGTTGATACCAGGAGCTGCAACTACTACTGACACTGCTATTATTACTACTAGCAAAACTGTTATTACTGCTACTGCTGCTGCTACTACTGCTACTGCTACTGCAACTGCTGTTATTGGCACATTTTAATACAGCGGGAATAAGGACTGCTTCCTTCCCAGCCAAGATAATTGATTGTACAAAAATGGCTGACTATTATATTAATATCAACGATTCTGTTAAGCGATCCGATATATGTCTGTTTCGTCATTTTGTGAAGATGGTGCAGCAACGCGACAATTTAAAAGTGACGCCGCCGGTATCAGCAATCAGCAGTTCGTTGTACATTGCATTGTAGTGAAAAGCGTCGATTACTCGTGTTACGTTGTTTATTTGAATGATTATCATAATTGGAATATGTCGTACGAATCACATGGAATGTTGGCATGTAGTTTCTCAGATGTTTAAAATATTTGTATATCGTTTCAATGCTTTGGCTACATGAAGAAAACATGTTAGGGTCTTGAAAAAGCAACTTTTGTGGTATGTAGATAAGCGTTAAGGTGTTTACTTACTTCTGCCTCACGCATCCGAGCAATGCGTTTACTGCCAACGTGTACTTTAATGAATACTGGCTAATGGTTTACCGACAACAATTTTAACAGTTGACATTTCGAATGCCACCAATAAAGAGGACATAGTTCAAACTTGCAATAATGAATAGTATAATTAAATATAGGTCTGTTAGGAGTGTATAATTGACTGCTATGTTCACTGTTATGTAAACAAACCAATCGAAAATCAAATGTATTTGTTATTATGTGATGCATACAGTTTTTTGTATATGTTCTTAAGATATGATTAAGCAGGTAAACTTGTCAGGGGAAGACAACGTTTCAAAGTTGTTGGTCTGGTTGCCGAGCAAAGTGTTGATATGAAGGTCAAACACTGCTCCTCGGCATCACTTGTGAACACGTTTACTGGTGTATCCTGTCTTTTTCAATCGTATTTTCCAATTCGATGTACAAGACAATATAAACTCGATAATGTGGTTTTATCCAGAAAATGGATGCTGGATGAAACCGATGTGCAGAGAATCTGCTTTTTGTGGTATGAAGTTGTCCTGAAACGAATATGTCGTTGTACTTATGTGGATTCGTTCATATGTTTACACCACAACAAACACTGGGTGTTTCATTCGTGGTCCTACCAGTGTACAGTAAATGTGTCACGTTTTAAAAATAGTGGGGATTCGTGAGGCAGGTGATTCGTGAGGCATCAATCATACAATTAATTGTCCAGCTCAGAAGAAATTATGTCCAGAAATGTATGATTATTTTATAAAGATACTTTACCCAAAGGACCGATTCATAATAAACATGAACCTGTGTAATTGTGATTGTGGTTGTTCTTAATGGATTCTTGAGGCAACAACCTTTATTGACAGCACATGCCTTTCATTTCTTTTCTATTTTGGTACGACGATAACTTTTTAACTGATAATTGTTTCTTCAGTATATCTTCATAATATTTACGCACCAAGATAAAGATAATATGCTGACTACTATGCGGTCGTTAAATGAAAATAAAATGAAATAATTGCAGTGTGGCAAAATGCTTCCCGGAAAAGGGTAACTTTTGTTGCAAGGGATGAATTGTAAAGCGCCTGAGCGGTCAATTGGACAGGCCACGACACTGTGGAATACCTTTGCAATTTGTATAGTATTATGCCTAATAAGATATATTACGATATATTTCATTTTCAATTTGGATGTAATAATAACGCTTGTGCATTTTGTTTCCTTTAATGTATTTATGTAAGAAAATAAATCCCATCAACAAAGTAAAACAATGATCAACGTAGCCATGTATTCTATGTCTAAACATAATCAGGAAGAACATAACTATCAGCTTCAATATCAAACTTAGGCCCTACAAAGAACTATTAGCATCCAACATCCTATATGGCTACAAGCTGGTTAACAAATGCACGTCAACGTATTTGAATGCAAATGCAAATATTTCATTTGATTCAAATGCAAATACAAATGTAATTTTCCAGGAATGCATTCAAATGCAAATGTTTTGGTTTCGCACTCAAATGCAGGTACACATTTTTAAATGCATTTGAAATAATTGAAGCTCTTTTGGCTTGATATTAACGTTTTGTTTTCTTTGGAGAAAAAAAGCAACGTAATGTATACAAACACATTATTAATGAACATGTCTGAAGAATCATACACTGAGTCACCCTGTTCCAGGCCTGCAGAGGTGGTGGAAATGGGAGGGAGGAATAGACAACGGACAGTCTACTTTGAACCATGGCAGGGAAAGAAAGGCTAGTCATTCATGTAGGCAAGAATGACAGGGGAATCCAAGACGATAGACTGTGCACTGGAAGGGTAATTGGAAAAAAATGGTGGATAATTACAGATACCACTAATCACTCTCTCTGGCTGTAAATATTTAGGGTTGGCATTGCTAATGTTTACTCCAGCTAATGAGCTGGCACCCCAACCCACACCAACAGTGTCAACACAACACAAGGGAGTCATTTGTCAGCATTTTTCATTGCACAAGTAATCTGTGAAGCCATCAACTAATATCCCAATTAGTATTTTCATGTTGTACGAATAACAGCTCAGGTATTGACCAGATGACCATTAACCAACAGAACACTTTTTCAAAGAGCACGTTGTGAAAGTGGATTCACACGTCAAACAATGATTTCATGAGGGTACTACTCACTACAGATAACTTTTTGCAATGGCATGTTGTGAACTTGTAAAAGTGAATAATAAATTATAACAATAATAATCATTCAAAGAAATATGCATGCATTGCAAGGAAGAATTTGAATGGACATTAATATGTTCAATATTCTAATGCATTTGCATTTGCTAATAAACCTGCTATGGAAGCCATCTGGATGTTGGGAGCAGACAAAGAGAGACAACACCCATTGAAAAACTACACACACACACACGCACACACACACACGCACGCACACATAAACACACACACACACACACATACACAAACACACACACGCGCACGCACGCACGCACGCACGCACAAACACACACACACACACACACACACACACATACACACACACACACACTGTATTTATTTCTAATTTGTATATATATATATATATATATATATATATATATATATATATATATATATATATATATATAATCCTAGTAGTAGCATACGTCGACCAATGCCAGTGGCTGCCAGTGCATACCGGCCGGCTTTAAGATGGACGGGCATATATTTTATTTAGTAGATTTTGCAACTATGTGAAGTTGGAACATTATTTATAACTCTAATTTAGAGCACACACTAAAAGTTCATTGGAATATTTCAATTAATGACATACATAAGAAAATGCGGTATCTTTGAAAACTTTTTGCATAGATGCCGACTGGCGTGGCATTGTGGCATTTAAAAAAAACAACGACATTTAGTAGACAGTATCGTATACGAACGATATTTGGGCCGTCGACGGCATCGCGAATGGAGCAGTATTTTATGCGAGGACGATTTATTGGAAGCGGACAACATAATAATTATTATTGTGAATAGACAATACGCTAACCGATAGGAATTACCCGGAGAGATTACACCATCGACATTATTTTGTATGTACATATAATTATAGCAAGTGAAAAGTACTATATTGATGTACGCTATTAATATGCAGTGATTGACGGAAATACGCGGGTTGGTCGCTCAGCCTCAGACACTTCCCTGTCTACACTTGGCTGTGCCTGTGTGGATTTATTCTTCGAAACGAACTAACTCAGTTGGCTGCGATCACATCGGATGGTATATGAACATTAATCCTACCTAGAGGCTCACCAGAAATTTCCAACCGTAACCACCTATTAGGATCTCCAACTGCACACCTCTTAAATAAACGGGCCTTGAGATCACCAAAAACCTCTGCACCCCCCATTGATAAACGGAATTGAATGTAACCCCAGTCCTGCTATATATGAATAGTATTATTGCGGAATGCGATATGCTCTACAAAATTATTGAGTTACATAGGGATCATAACAAACACGATTTAATGAAATTGCCACCCATAGCAAATAACAGATGGAAAATGGGAAATTATTTTGTTGGCGTTACATCCCAGAAAAGTCTAATTGATGTGGAATGAATTAGTCAGCTATGAGTTGATGTGTAAAGTGCTTTGTTTTTTATGGTTTGATAATGCGCTATAAAAGATAGTACCTTTACGTGTCAAGAGTCCAACACCAAATGTTCATCTATTTATAAGCTGTACTTATGTGATGAACATTTGATTAAGTTTAATAGCGCAACGAAACATGAAAACAACATGAAATACAGTACTGTTATCAAGTCAGTGCAATAAATGTATTTTGAAATATCAATTTAATATTAAATCAGTATCAGATATAGACTAGATAATAAATGAAGGTAGGCCTACGTAACATTTTTAGTGGTGGCATAGTGGAGTGTCATTGCAATGCCAAGCGCAGCACAAGAAGATTATGAATTTAGATGGCATATGCAACGCTGACAAGTCTTCAACCATAGCCTGGTGAATGATAGGACCAATGGTGTGTCCTAAATCAACCCATTTTTACTATAATTATTTTACGTACCATCAAAGCAGAATGGGCAGCCAGGATCACTGCCATATTTTATTAAGTTGACATTTTAACCGGGTCAATTGTAAGTCATATTTGCATGCAAATTCTAGAGAGACATAACACCTCAAACACGAGGTCAAGCTACACATTTAAAGAAAATAATCACATAAGAGAAGACCACGGAATAATTTGTCGATACGTGGCAATTGAAAGTGACATTGCCACCAAGCTTTTGTTAAGAATGTTTTGTTTTGTCTTCCTCCTGTTGAACAATTGGGTTCGTGTTTTCAGGTAGGCAGCGTGGTTGTCAAGATGCTGCAAGCAGGGTGGCATTGATATACTAATTGGAAGTCATGTCTTTTGTGTGAAAAGAAAAACGAAAACGTTATATTACAAAGTTGTTTATTCCATTCGTTACTGCACATGTTGTGTGATGTAACTACTTGAAAGGGGTATCTGCCATGTTCTGACATAGTATATAATTATTATTAATATAGTTTACATTTATGACAATTACATACCTCTAAGTCACTTTTGTTCACGGATAAAGAGTGTGTTTATCAAGCACTAAACCCTGAAGGTGTGACTTTAGTGGCCATTTAGATAATACTTATTTTTATGCATTTGTAATATGCGTACCTCTGATAATATTAGTCACATAAATCAGGTTTACATCGTTCTATTCTGCATTAATCTCGCCATGCTATAACAACTTTATATGTGCACTAAAATTATTCGTAAAATAGTTATTTAAAATGAATAAAACAATAATATTTGATTTTTTTCGATATTGTTATGGCATAAAACCAAAATAGTCAAATAGTATACTGAAATAATGATAAGCTATATTAATGGTTAGAGTCCATGAAAAAATTTGCTAGGTTTGATCATTATGGTAATTATTTCATATCTACCCTTGGTACCTTGCCAACATGTTTTTTCTTATTTGGCATATTGCCCTTTTCTGCTCCATTGAAGAAGGACTGGAAGTGGCCCTCAATAATGTCGTTATCCAACTTATTCTAATGGATGCTCTTTGCCGAAAGTGAAAACATAGTAGTACAAACAGGAAAAGGAAAACATGTTACATGGTATAGACATATTACATCAATAATATGTTTTTGATTGGAACTTTTTGATTTGCACAGCTATTTGAACACTGTTTTCTCCACCTTGTGTTTGTCTTACTATGTAAAAATATAATTGAACTTATTTTATCAATGTTGTATGTTAACCCAGAAGGCAAAATGACGTTGAAAATACGTTGTTTCAACGTCAGGTACCACGTTGTAGCAATGTCGGAAACTAGTTAGATTTGAAAGTTGTATCTACGTCGGTTTTCAACGATGTATCGACGTCGGGTTTCCACGTTGTACCAATATTGAAAACTAGTTGGATTTGAAAGTTGCACTGACGTCGGGTTTCCACGTTGTATCGACGTCGGGTATCGATGTCGTAACAATGTTGAAAACTAGTTGGATTTGAAAGTTGTATCTACGTCAGGTTTCAACGATGTATCGACGTCGGGTTTCCACGTTGTACCAATGTTGAAAACTAGTTGGATTTGAAAGTTGTATCTACGTCAGGTTTCAACGATGTATCGACGTCGAGTTTCTACGTTGCATCGACGTTGGGTTTCAACGTTGTTGCAACATTGAAAACCAGTTGGGTCAACGTTGCAACAGTGTACAATTTTTTTGGATTTCAACTTTGTGTCAACATTAGATCGTTACTCTTTTCTGATTACCAACTTAAATTGTTTACAGGTGTTACTATGACAATTTTAGTTCCCCTTCGTCAATGCTGTGTATGTCTGCGTGTACACGTGGGTCTGTAGCGTACATCGTGTACTAGAAGAGCTGGACTCACCGGTGTTACACTATTTTTCGTCGAAACAGTCAATTAACATGGCCATTAAATACGTTCTAAACAAAATAAAGACAGATATTCATCTTATTCCGATACATGAGACATTTTATTTAACAATGTGTATATCAAGCAGACATTAAATAGAGCACAAGGAGAGCATTAACCACCAAGTTGACATTTTTTTTCAAAACAGTCATTAAATATTATGTTTTGATAATAAAGCAAACATTAACAATATAAAGATATTCACTGTGTTCTGATACAACAAATATGATTTTATTTGACAATGTGTATATTCCTGAACCAGTGGAATACATTCAATGTAGATTAATTCCTCTAGTAACCAGTATTCAGCAGCAGACATAATTATTGTGCTTTCGTATTGTTAATTGTAACAGCAAACAACATATGTCATAAATATGGGGTCAACTCTATTTCGGAGCCGATCGGAATTAATTTCCTGTACAATCACTACAAATGTACAAACAAATCAGATTTGTTTGGTTCTATTTCAGTTGATAGAATGTTACTCTACATCTGTCTGGTAACAGCCAGGTAGTTGTAAAGAATGTACAGACAAAGGCTAAGCCATTATTGAAACAATGTGACAAGACCAGTAAGCTGACCAATTCATGGCTTCAGAAACACTAGCTCAATGAAACAATGCACAACAAGCAAGTTAAATACTCCTTTAGGTTGTGTTTGGGGGATCTACTACGTATATGGCTTCCACACATTCTTAACACAGACAAGAGGCACATTTATAAATGTGTATTTAGAGCAGGAACTACAACTTATTTTGATAACAAAGAAAGCTCACAACACCATATCATCCATTAAACTGCGCCGACCTTAAAATCCGAAAAGTAATAATGACAAGCTGACTTAAATTTCAATGGACCCCATGGCATGGCTGACAAAACATTTTCAAACTAACCTTACGATCTCATTTTTATTAAATTACACAATAATTATAGTTTCCTAACTAACACTAAACACTACCAATGAAAGCAAAAGTATGACTTCAGATTTATCACGAACTCTGTTAATCCATTCTGTCTAGTTGTTCCTCAGTCTTCACCACCACTTTGGTCGAGTGCGTACTTCGGCTACACTGAGAGCGCTGCATCCACCTCTGCTTCAGTTCATGTCTGCTTCTTCAGGTCACTCGCTTAAAAGGAATTAAATAAAGGTATTAACCGACACATCGATTTACAACGAAGGGCAGATGAAACGAATACAAAGCACACTGCACAAGCCCCAGCCAGTCAACATGGGCCATGGCTGCTCTATTGTCCGGTAAATTCCCGATGCAATTTATAAATACTGCAGTTGTATTCCAATGGCAATGACTTTGATAGTTATATAATAAGATTGTGCAATTTATACATGACACTTCATAACCACATTTCACTGGAACAAGTGCAGGGTATGATCAAAAACGAGAGGGAAGCGACGACACCGAGTTTTGCGATAGACTATACATCGGAAAATGTGCTCAGATTCAAATCGGTGAAAGCCTGCAAAATACATCACGACAAAGACAACATTATGGCTGTGTGTGTTCCGTACAAACGATAAAACTAAACAGTTCAACAAATAAAAGCGGATGGTGACACTTACTCGCATATATTAGTGGATTGTTTCGCTTCCATCGATTTCGTTCGTTCGAACTCAAGGCAGCATGGCGGCACGCGCAATGCATGCTGGAATACGGTAGATATGCCGCTGCCTTACTCAATACAAAAATGTGTGGTGAAAGCTGCCTTAAATTACCTAACATTACAAATATAAACGGGTCTTATTATTTGTAATTTTAGTTAAGGCATCTAACACCGCACGTGTTGTGTTGTCTTAGAGAATAGGGATGTTATAGTTAACATTCGCACCTTGAACAAATAAAAAATTGCAACATTGTATGAACGTCAAATGTCCAAGTCCTTATAATGGCGATGACCTTATAATTGCGTTGTCGACGTTATTTCAACGTTGTGCCAACGTCACATATATCCATGTCTTTTTAACATTGATGATCAGACATTGTAAAACGCCGTATTTATATGTATGTACCTAGTTGGTTGGGCAGTCGACGTGATTGCAAAGTTGTATGGACGTAAATTTTTCACGTCATTCTTAAGTTGATGACCAGACGTTGCAAAGACGTTGGGTTGGGTTCTCGACGTGATTTCAACGTTGTGCCAACGTCATATATATCTACGTCGTTATCACGTCGATGACCAGACGTGGTAAAAACGTTGTATTTATAGATGAAACAAGTTGGTTGGACTGTCGATGTGATTACAATGTTGCATGGATGTCAAATTTCCACGTCCTTATAACGTTGATAACCAGACGTTGTGAAGACGTTGGGTTTGGTTGTCGACTTTATTTCAACGTTGTGTCGACATCAAATTTCCACGTCCTTGTGACGTCGATGACCAGACGCTGAGAAAACATTGCATTTATGTTGTTCGACGTCGCAACGTATATACAACTAATAATCAACGTCATACCGACGTTGTATGCCGGCTGGGAAACGCCTGGACAATTTTTATTCTGGATAAGCGGCACTGTATATAAATAAAGGTTATTAATATTATGAAACAATAGCATATATTCCTATCAGAATAATGATTCTTGCTCAACGGAGCTTTCGCGACCTTCTGAAAGGTATATGTATTATTTGTTCATAATGAATGTGACATAATCCGGGATGAATATACATGCTGTTATTATTATTTCGAGCAACTGCTTTTAAAAAGTGTCTCTTTAAACTGCAATGTCTCGCCTTAAAACTATACACATGTTATTGGATAGGATAAATTATTATAGCAGATTTCTGAGCATTCTTTATTTAAGCTACTCATATGCATTCCAGCATAGAACGTGGAAATCCGTCGGTTTTTAACAAGACTGAACAAGATTGTCATCGGCGGCAAAGGCTGCGTGCCATCCGGATCAGTGGCTCTTAGACCCTTTTCAAGCAAAAACATTTTCACGACAATAGTCTCATAATTGTTATTGACTGGATAGGGCATCCAATTTACGTCTATAAATAACATGTTATTCTGAGGATTTTAAACACCCACAGTGACGTAAGACATTAGTTTTAAATCGTGAAATTATCGTGATAAATCGAAAAAGATATGAGCACGAGAAGTAGCTACAAGGGGGCAATTTCGGCAAATATTGGAAGAGGCGGGTTACAAAAGTAGAAAGACGGTGAAATGTAAACAATAGTTCCGTCATCACCACACGCGCCATTTCATGTGCAATGATGAATGGTATGATATGATATGATATTTGAACACACATACCTTTGCTTGCGAACACAAACTGATTGTTTGTCGCTATAGTATTGTTACAAAAAGGTTGTGCGTTTAATTTGTAGAGCTAACAGGTTAGACCACTCTTATTGTCTATTCTCCGAGTTACGTATCTTGAAAGTACCACGTATTGTGAAACTACGAAGTGCACTTATTATATACAAGGCAAATAACAATTTGCTACCAATGAATATACAAAAGTTGTTTACAATGTACAAGTCAGTCTGTGTAACCAGACAAAGTCCCACTTAAAAGCAATATGCTCGCACAAATTTTATTTGTTTCATTTATTTGTCAAAATAACATTCTAGCCTGAACTCTTCTTATTTCCATGGAATACAATTATTTATATTTGGACATATCGCATGTAAACACCTATTAAAATGACTTCGCTGGAAATGACCATAAAAGAAGATACACCATTGACAATAACTATGCCATTTGCTGACATGTTTTGTCGCGTCACTGCAGCGTCAGCTCTAACCAATGAAGCGGTTTTCTGGTCACCTGGATATTGACTACTACCTAGGTAAGTATTGACATGACATGTCACATGTACCATGTGGACTGCTTGTCGCAACATGCTCCATATCATTTATCATAACATTTATTTAAAAAATGTACGTGCCCAAATGCATCCATTCCATATCTTTTCAGGCATATGTTATAAAGTATTACGTTTTAGGGCACTTTTATTGTCAACGTAGTGTTCCGCTTTGTTTCAACCTGCACTGTTATATGCTCATTTCAAGTGCTGTGCAACCAAGGCTGCAGCTTGCAGCTACGCATTTCGCAATATTGTCTTTACTAGAACTAGTCAATGGTCCTATACCGTGGGATGGACTCAAACGGTCAGGGTTAGGTGCTTATAAAAAGAAGTACAACCAGGTATATGTAACTTACTAGTGCTGTATGTAACTTACTAGTAGCAGATCTACACAGACGCACACATCTTAAAGTCTCAAGATGACCTGTGAAAAACCATTGCTTTAGTTTGGCAGACAATTTGCAAGTGCTTATATATATATATATATATATATATATATATATATATATATATATATATATATATATATATATATATATATATATATATATATATATATATATATATAATATATATATATATATATATATATATATATTATAATTAATAAAATAAGCCTGGCAAACCGATAGACCTAGCTAAGCAAGGTTAGACTCGTAGGCGTCGCCAGTTCTCTGTAATGCAATTTGCAACATTCGCTAAATTGTTAAATACACGGTATTTACGTTCATCGCGATATAGCAATTAAATGCATGCATTTTATATTTGTAACATATTGCTGGCAATGCTAATTATGTTATTGTTGTGTGTCTTACATCATTGGAAAGGTATATTAGTAAGATACATCATGTTATCAGGTGTATGGTTGTATGTGAACTATTATTCATGTTAGAGCACTTTAAATACACGCCATCCATCTTTTTGAAAACATAAAAAATATGTTTATCAAAAAGCTTACCTGACCTAAAAATACACTAATATTAAATTGAATGTATTGTTTTGCAAATGCTAGAATTAATGCATTTTGTCAACCTATTGGTTCTTAACATACATATGTAGCTTCATTATTTGGAAGCAACATAGTTGCAAACATTGAAAAATGTGACACATTTTGCCACATTATATGGGACCATGTTATAGACTTAACTATCGTGTGTCTAGAGTCAAAACGGCGTAAGTCCTGTTTTGGTCAAACATATATCATTGAAAAATAATCCTCTAACACATAGCAAAACAACCAAGGCCGTTAAGGTATATGTGGTGCCACCTAGCGAATAGATGCAAATTAACGTTGATGTTGACGCGACGTTTTTGCAAATCAAAATCACACAAGTCCATTATTCACGCGCTTCGACTAAACTTGCATGTGCTGGGTCATCAGAGTTTGGCCTCGGTGCTGTTGTAAAAGCTGTTGCTTCCAAGTGGTTACCGCACTGTGTTTTCGTCGAAATGAACCTGTCTTTTTGTCAGCCAAAAAAGCATCAGTGCGACATTTGCTGCGCACATGAAACAAAAAATATATCCGAGGAAACCAATGAAGTGCTCATATTAAAGAAGGGTTTGGCCACAGCTGAAAAAGCTATGGACAAAGAAACTGCACTGGTTGATTGTAAAACAGTGGTATTGACAATCGACTTGCAGGCTGTCCTGTTGACTCATGCAATCCTGGCCAGTGCTGTGTACTACAAAACAAAGCTACGCTGCAACAATTTCACTGTACGTGACATGACTTCGAAGAACATATGGTACTGTTTTTTGGATGAATCGGAAGGTGGCTTGCAATCTACCAGCTTGACAAGTTGCCTTGTGGATTACATAGAGAATTAATTTAACAGCAATGATGTCAACACCATAATTATGTTCAGCGATGGATGACATGTCAAACGCATTAACGTTTTATTGCAAAGCAACAGGAAATAGCGTTGTTCAAAAGTATCTCACTAAAGGACACACTCAGATGGAGGTGGACTCTATGCACAGTCTAATCGAATGCATATTAAAGAAGAAACAAATGTACAACCCAGCTGGTTATGTTACCGTCATGCAAGAAGCAAGACCAAATAACTCCAAATGTATGAATCACAGCTTCTTAAAGGATTATTCCTTTGTTACATACCTCACTAGTATCGGACCATGTAACAAAGCTGGGGATCATCGGGTCCATGACCTTGTTGCATTCAAGTACAATCCCAATGGCAGTGTTCAATATAAGGCGGCATTTGATGAAGACTGGGCCGAGCTACCTCAGAGGGAGAAAGCTGTTACAGTGTCTGCAATTCCACACCTGTATGACACTCCACTTAAGAAAAGCAATCAGAAATATAAACACCTCCAGCACCTCAAGTGATACCATCAGACTTCCATAGCTTTTACGACAACTTACATCACATGTAGAGAATCAGCATGCTGACCATGTCGCAGATCTGTGAACTGGGTAGCAGCGATGCAACCACACGTCCGCATGTTGAGTGCTTTGTCGATGGACTTGTCTTACCAGTTACATGAACGTTACATTTATAAAACGTGTTGGTAGCAGTTAGTCTATGACAGCAAATAGTGACAAGAAATGTGAGGATAAATGTTATCGTTAAGACTTGATTCTGTGATGTATTACATATTTTTAAGGTACTAAAAGACAATTATAATACAATTCAAAGCTTGTTAATTATGGACATGTTGTGGCCAAATGCCAAAACAATAATGGATGTACACCAGGTTTGACATTTCTCTATCACGTTTTACAATTTCCCTCATAATCAAATATAATAAGAGGACATTTTGATAATACCAATTTGAATTAATATTTTCAAAGTTTCTTAAGCCCAATTATATTGCTGTGCAAAACAGTTTTATATTTTATGCAGGCCAAATGCCTACAATAATGAACACACACAAGATATAATATTGCATAATATTTTTTCTGATTACCTCATAATGTACAATAATACATAAGTACATATATGTGAAACCATAACAATTTATTAAGTGCAATTGCATTACCGTGCAAAAATACATAAGTCCATTGTGTGGCCAAATGACTAAAAGTACACATGTACACCATATTTAACGTTGTCGTATCATTTCTGACTGCTAATCAAGTGTATTGAGACTGCGTTTTGTCTAATACAGGTCATTTAATAAACATTTTATTGATTTACGGGAAACGTCTGTTTTAGACTTACACATATTTGACTCTAGACAGACGATATGATACATTATATGCACTGCATAATTACTTATTCATATGCTATACAAACATCTGTTATCTGTGCTATTGCGCCTTTAATAGCTGTAACTGAAGTGGTTTTAGTCACATCGTCAGACAAGAAGGAAATCCAAGGGAAATATTGTAGACAATTGTTGACTGTAAGACTAAGAGGCAGACAAAGACCAAAAGCCACACGGAGAGAAAAATGCAAGACATGGATGGAGAACAGTATTGAAGAAGTGATGTATGGTCATGTCATGTTTGGTCAGAATGGCACAATACAGATATGCATGGTTATACAATAAACGAATATACGCACACAGTGGGCGATGCATGTTGATGTGATGAAATACCTTTGGAAATATACAATAGTTGTGAGCCGAAGTGTTTCAGTTAGAATAGCTACTAGTAAATTATTTTAGGAATTTTGCGTTTTACCATTTATCTTCAGAATGTTGCTGCCAGGTCATATATCAGATTGCATAGATCAAGGGTATGTGTAATTAATCAATTCAACAAGATAATTTGAAAATGCTCACTGTGACAACATGACAATATATTGGTTTACAATATGTTTGTTAGGAGGCGTCGTTTTCCATTTTAATCATCCGGCTAGACGTAAATATTGGCTAGATGTAAATATATCAATAAAATGCAGGATTTACGTGTATGCGTGTTTGTAAATCAAAGTTCACCCTTCACCGCACGGTAAATATTAAAAAGTAATGCCGTAAATCAGTATCTGTATAGAAGAAGTGTATCAATGCATGGGCGGCGCCATCTAGCAGCCCGAAAATACAATGAATTGTTGACGTCATCGCACGTGGGGCGTCACTTTGGGGAGTGATGTCCATTACTATCCATAGCTAGCCAAGCCAAATGTTGTCTAGTAATGTTTATAAATGATCAATGAAAGACATACAATTGTATTTTTCGTGAATCAAAGTGGATCCCGGATTTGCGAGAATCATGAAATGTTCACCTTGATACTTTGAATTGAAGAAATAATACACGATGCACATCAGAATAGAATACGTTCATTATATTTACAGGTGTGTGCACACTTTTATTACAGGTTGTCCATGTCAGCCGTTATGTACCGTAATATGCACCCCCTATAAACTGGTCTCTGCAGTAAACATGTAGGTCAACTTGCCGATCACAGCACTACTACCGCCGCCTAACGAGCTCCTCCATTGCTAGTTAATGACACTGTTAGTAGATATATGGACCTAGACCTACTCCAGGCGTATATACATATAGCATTGAGGCTACTCCAGGCGGCGGTAGCCTACAGGATAATTATAGGGCCTATACCTGTGGGATTCAAATCAGCTGTATGACATATAAAATGCGATATTAACCAACAAAACCTGAAACGATTCCTTAACTTATCCTTATTCTAAATATTATTCGCAGAGCAGGCGATAATGGAGGTGAGCAGGGGGAATGTGTTATAATGGGTGATTTTAACCATGGCCATATACAATGGAAATCATTAAAATCATCTAACACAGGATTGTTTCCTTACTCAACATGTCTTGGAACAAACAAGAGGTGGGAATGTGTTATATTCAATTTTGTCTTCTCAAAATGAAGTAGTTGACAATGTTAAAGTTCACGAACCTTTTGTTTCAAGTGACCATAACCAAATCCATTGTAATATAAAAGTTAAAACAGGAAATGCATATGAAAGCAATAGACGAGGAACTTCAACAAAGACAAATATAAAGAGATGAGAACATATCTAGCGAATATAGATTGGAATAACTTGCTGAAGAACAAGACAGCAACATAATGCTGGACTTGTTAAAATACGAGATTGAGGGCATTATTGAGACATTTGTTCCATTAAAAAAACAAGGAAAAGGTCCATGATGAAACATATGTCAAAAGCGAAAATTTGCTCACAAACATATGCTATGGAGGATATAAATTCTAAACACTCTGGAAATATAAAAGACTACACAAACTACAAAGAAGCACTTAACATAGCTACAACTGAAATGAGAAAATCTAAAAGAACCTTTACAAACAATTGGCATGTAATATAAAAAAAATACAGCAAGAGTTTATATGCTTATGTAAGGAGTAAACAGAAAGTTCGAGAAAAGATCGGACCACTTGACAACAACAGTGGAAACATAATTTCAGACGGGTTTCAACTGTCACAGATCCTGAATGAATATTTCAGCTCAGTTTTTACCATAGAAGATATCAGCTTACTTCCAGTTTCCTTTACTGAATTTGAGGGCAATAAATCAGAACATTTGGGGCGGTTATTTGAAACTCCTGAAATGATAGAAAATAAAATTACGAAGATGAAAGAAAATAAATCATCTGGAGTTGATGGGATACCACCAAAATCGCTTAACGAAATTGTTGAGCAAATTAGTACACCACTTGCAAAAGTGTTTAACTTTTCACTAGAACAAGGAATAGTTCCTTCAGAATGGAAAGAAGCAAACATTACACCGCTATTTAAAAAAGGATCGAGGAACAAACCAGAACATCACAGACCAGTGAGTTTAACATCAGTTTATGTAAATTATTGAAACATTAATTAGAGACCACATGGCGGAATTCCTTGTAAAACACAAATTAATAAATACATATCAACAAGCAAGGTCATGTCTAATCAATCTCTTATGTTTTTTGGAAGAAATTACAAAGTGGGTAGATGACGGATCACCAGTGGATGTTGTCTATTTAGATTTTCAGAAAGCTTTCGATAAAATGCCACATCAAAGGGTATTACTTAAACTAAAAGGCCATAGTATACGTAAAAATGTAATCAACTGGATAGAAAAGTGGCTTACACACAGAAGACAGAGAGTAATAATAGAGGCGAGATTTTAAACTTGAAATCGGTTTTGAATGGGGTACCACAGAGATCAGTATTAGGCCCTTTACTGTTTTTAATATATATATCAATGGTTTGGAAGATGCCATATCTAGAAAAGTACTAAAATTTGCAGAAGAAACAAAAGTATTCAGAAAGGTTACTAATGACACAGATAAAAAAAAATTACAGGATGATCTAGATAAATTAGTGAAATGGTGGTCAGAAAAATTGCAAATGTTATTAAATTTTGGGAAGTTTAAATGCATACACATATGACATGGAAATATGGACGAAGAATATAAAATGGGGTATGCTGTACTAGGTAGAACAACACAACAAAAGGACTTAGGTTTAAAATTTAGTGCTGACATAAAATTTTCAGAGCAATGTGGGATTGCTGCTTCGAAAGCTAATTAGGAGAACTATCATGTATAAGAATAAACAGTTAATTGTACTCCTGTACAAAGCAATAGTTATACCACATTTGGAATATTGTATACAAGCATGGAGGCCGTATCGTAAGAAGGACATATACAAGTTAGAAAGAATACAACGACGAGCAACTAAAGTTATTCCTCAATTAAGAGACCTTGGGTATGAAAGCCGCTTATTACAATGTGGTTTGACAACACTAGAGACCAGGCTACTAAGAAGATACCGAATAGAAGTGCTTAAAATCGTGAACGGTTATGAGGATGTTGATAGGAATATGTTCTTAAAATTAAAAAAAAAGCAGTAA